>PRKT01000047.1:131692-158869 GCA_003671525.1 Saccostrea glomerata
CCGTTTATCAATCACAAAAATATGGATGCTCCTCCTATAAGTTTTTTTATTTTGAAAGTCGGGACAATTCAAAATTTTTAAAATCTAGAGGGAATCACAAATGAAGTACAGCAAGTCTAGCAATAAAATATTGAACTCTTTTATAATAGTCAAATAGCAACAAGTGCCCCTAATCACAAACGTAGACCCTAAAGGGGACGGTGTTTCTAAAATCAATAAATCTTGAATACTAAGCACAATATTCATAGTAAGAACAATTAACTTGATAAAGGAACAAGTTACAATGTTGAAAAAAAAATTTATATCAAAATTTCTTCTTTTACATTTCAAGTCTATCTCTAATAGAAATACATACAAGTATGTACAAGAACATATGATAATTACTCTTTGTTTAGATTACCAAATGCATGCATTTTAATTCCCATTTCCCCTTGTTCCTTCATCTAATGTATACAACAGAATCAGATTTACAAATGTACAATGTTACTATAAATTATCTTATTTTTTTAACAGAAATTTAAAGGTTGATACTTTTTAAGGGAATAATACAAAGCTTCAGTAGTACAAGGGAAAATTTCATGTCTGCATACAAAGCAGTGTGATTAGTTTTTGTTTCTTTTTATTTTTCATGATAAAGTCCTTGTCATTGCTGCTTCCAATACAAATCAAATTCATAAAATCAGAATTTTATTATTTTTAATTTCCAATCAATCTTTTCATAATTTAAAAAAAATTAATTACAAAAATAAAATTTTTAAAAGTCCAAAATTTATAAAGTTTAAAATTTTATGAAATCAAAAATTTATTTACCGATACAATATTGCAAGCAGTATTATCAAGAACTTGACTCTAGAAGCATTTATACGCAGAATACTGAACCAAGTAAATTATTGCATATCCTCTCCTGAAAGAACAAAATGAGAAGAGCAAACAGTGGAAATTTTATTTCAGTTCACACATGTACAATTCAGAGATTTTTTTTTCAAGGTATACCTATGCCCTTTGCTTTACACCATGCATACATTTTCAAGCTGTTTTTGTTTCCCCAACACATGCTTCATAAGAACTTTTCTTGATGAACTACTGTGAATACGACTTCACAATTCCTTTATGAAGAAAACCACATAAATAAAAACTTTTCCAACAACCGTTCACTCTTTAACTCTTTCTCTCTCCCTTCCTCTCATTTAAACTGCAAATAATATTTATCTTTACACACTAAACAATATATACAATTTTAACTTCGTTACAAGCTTAAATACATTCAAAAGCCATGGACCCTAACTTTTACAACTCAGTCAACATTTGTCCTTTGCTTTCTACAACAAGAGGCTGCTAAAATGTTTTAATATTGTCATTAATCAATAAAGTTAAAATATATTAAATATATAGTACTTCAGTGTGGACTCATTAGAAATCACAGAGCATATAAAAGACTTCAAGAGTAAATGTGGAACCATCTCAAAGCTTGGCATCCCCCACAAACAGTTCTAGCACCAAAGATCATTTTCAAAGTGGGCTTTTTCTATTGCTGTACATATCTTAACGGTATCAAACTAATCCTAAACACCAATTAGTTTTTCAACCTATTTTTTCATTCCAACATCCACTTGACCCCTAGAGGAAACGATACTTAAAACGATCCAGCTATATATTATAATTACCATCCACCCCTTCCACCCCTAGAATGCCCACTGTGACCTGAGGGGGGTGGGGGATAACCCCCTCTTGGATTCATGGGAGGGTCCATTGGTGGCTTCGCAGGCAGTGCTGAACTAGAGGCTTTGTTCTTCAGGATACTCCTGGGTTGTTTAGGAACACCTTGGGCTGCTTCTGCGTATGACTTGGGTGGCCTTCCCTCCCCTGGATACTGTCCGTAATAGCCCGCTCCGCCGGATCCACCACTCGGGGGATTATATTGCCCACTGTAGTTGTCACCACTAGAGTAGCCTCCCCTGGAACTTTCTTCAGAGTAGATACTTCCGGCGCCATAGCTGCCAGACCTGCTGTAGTCCGGCCTGTCTGACGAATAGTAACCAGGTTCTGCCTTGCTGTAAGTCTCAGTGTGACTCACTCGAGTTTCAGAGGCGGAGATCTCCGTTCCACCCTGAATCACGCGCATCCCCTGCTGAGCCAACAACTGGGCTAAGGCAGCTTTAACTCCGGCATTTTCACTCCCCATCCCTGCATTGGAATCCTGACTGTACAAACTAGAATTACCCTCCACTGACCCTCCCCCTTTGGCCCCCCCAAACATATTGCTTGAACTATGATTACCATAATCCTGTCGATATCCTTCAGAAGGATAAGGAATTTGGCTGACTGGAGTTTCGGGCTGGCTGGGAGGTACTGCAGCTCCCTGATCTGTAGATAGCTGAGCTGCGAGCATGAGTTGAGCATTAAGATTACTCATAAGTTGTTGAGTTTGATCGTCCAATGTCACATTCACACTCTTAGCCACATCGGGAACGGACATGCCCTTCTGAAGTAGAGAAATCATCTGTGACAACTGATTACTGACAGGAGCCGCCGCCTCCTTCACCTCACTGTCTGCTGGTGGTGCCTCTATCTGCTGCTCTTGGGCAGCCACATCTAGTCCAGGAATTCCTGAGGCACCACTTACTTTATCTTTTCTATTAAAGATCCCCACTGGGGTCTTGTTTGTGCTGTTAGCCCCTGTCACTGGAGGCTTTGTCTTTGTTGGCAGTGTTCTATCACTCGACATGGATCGCCTGGTGTCTTTTCCCTCCGTTTTTCCTATGCTGGAATTGGAACTACTGGATGCCACTTTGGTGGTGCTGGATTGAGCTGATGAGGTATCTTCTCCTCTCTTCTGTGCTTCTTTCATATGCTTTTTCCTATTCTTGCACCACATTTCATGACAGTCTTGATCTTTAGGTAGACTATGAGGAAGAAAGGCATATTCATAAAATCAAATCTTTGGGAAAAAATTGTTAAATCTTGGAATGCTCTGATTCTGTAAAAAGAACTCTTTTCTTTATAATACATTTCTGAAACAAAAAGTTCTTACTTTTGAAAATGGTCAAATGGTCTGTTCATAGCATCAATAAAATATTATATTTATAAAACAAAAACTTCAAAGTAAATTTTCAGCGAATTAAATTTTACAAATTTGCTTGTTTTTTTCCCTAGCAATCTTACTCTGGAGGGGGTATTCTCATGGGATCCACCTCCCTCAGCCAGGGGCAGATTAGTGCTGCCTCAGCGGTGATTCTTTTGGAGGGGTCCAGTTCTAACATTTGGTCCATTAAGTCCAAAGCTGTCTTAGGCAGACTGCAAGAAAGTAAAAAGACTTCTGAGGTCAGATTTCTGATTTATACACAAAAACATATCAATATCTTTATTATGCATATTACTTCTGAACTTGAAAAGTGACTTGAACCAAAATATGTAGATATCTTTTTCTCACATGACCCTTCATCTTGAGATGAAATGAATATCAATGTAATGACTAATACTTTCAGTGTATTGAAGAATCAAGATTTTTTCCATGAGCGATAATTGAACTGCTTACAAAGAGAATTCTTCCCTTAGCCTTCTTCTGTATTGTTTCTTGGGTTTGTAGGTGTGGAACAGTGGCAGTTTAATGACGTCGGGCCACACAGCGGGGCAGGGAGAGCCACATGTCTTACTGATCAGCTCTAACTGAGCAAACTCCTGTCCTGCCTGAAATATTGGCTTCCTGGTGAACAACTCTCCAAGAATGCACCTGAAATTCACCAAACAGAATATCTACAGATAAGATCTTAATTCTATTTTAGTTAAATCCTAAATCTCCCAATAAAAGTCAGCACTTAAAAGAAATCAATCTAATTCCTCACTTTGTATAAATGTGCACTATTTCTTTAAAATAGTATTAAAGGTATAGTAAAACTTGTTGAATCTGGACATCATTGGAAATTACACAACATTCTGGATAAGAGAACATTTTACTCAATTGAATTTACTGCAAGGGACTCAAAGTTAATGGTATATTAGACAAGACTCAGGATTACAACATTCAGAATAGACAAGTTTCCCTGTATATATACATAAAATCTTACCCAATACTCCAAATATCTATGGCGGGTCCGTATCTCTCCTCCCCGAGTAATAGTTCCGGGGGCCTGTACCACAATGTGATCACTTTGTTTGTGTACAGTCTGTCTTTATCGTCGGCCTCGTACAGACGAGCCAATCCCCAGTCTCCTAACTTAATCTGACCCCTGTAACAAAACACAGTTAGTTATGTCTGCCTCCACTGGCAGAACAACAGACAGGCTGGACATGTAGAAAGTCTCTAAAGGAAAGTCACATTTATGTAATTAGGAACAATAATTCATCTTCTTATGAACAACGCAGTTTTTTACTATATATTTATTAGAAAGAATACAGTCAAGGTTTTGCTGAAGTCACATTCATAACAGTTGAATTTGAAGAGATAAAAAAAATCACAAAAATACATATGTAGTAAATACAGACACCAATTCAGACAGACTGACACACAGGCCAATGAAGATAACCTATTGGTAATAAAATGCTAAAATCTGGGGAAAAAACCTGTTTATACATCTAATGAAGAATTTCATAAATATATTTCTATGCAGTTAACCTACCTGTTATTCAATAATATATTGGAGCACTTGATATCTCGGTGTAAGAAGTTCTTTTTGTGGCAGTAGTTTAAACCATCCAGGAGTTGTTTGGTGAAGGAGGCCACATGTTCTTCCTTTAAATGGCACATCCCTGACTCCAGGAGTCCCATCAGATCGTGATCCATGTACTCAAACACCAAATAAAAGGCACCTAGGCAATTCAAAGCATAATTGTTATACATTAATGAGTTTGGAAAAGGATCAGTATATACATTTGATTGAACTTTGACAATATTGCTCCAATGTCATTTTCACATTTTTTGGTCAATCGGCAAAATCAAAACACGGAGAGTTCAGCAAAGTTAAATTGTTTTAGCACATATGTGTCTGATGGAATTCAAAGACGGGAAATTGTTTGCAAATGTAACAGGGTGAAAGCTATGAGTTTTCAAAACATCATACTTTACCAAAAATTTTTTTTTTTTTTTTTAAATAGCAAGTTCCAGCCTAAATCATTCAGACAAAATCTTGTAATGTTTCAAAAACAGTATATCTTTCTATATTTTGAATTCTTTGTGTAGGGAAAAAACATGGATGCGTGATTCCATTCTCTACTAGTAGAAAAAAATAACATGGCTGTGTGATGCAGCTGTGTAAAACCCTACCTTTGTCTTTTTTGAAGTCTAAGGCGTCCTGTTTGTCGGTGACTATCTCCTTCAGATTGACTATATTGGGATGATTGAGCTGTCGGAGAATTTTGATCTCACGTACAGCAGTGATGGGAAATCCCTCTTTCTCATTCTCCAGTCTTACTTTCTTCAGGGCTACCAACTCATCTGCAAAAGTCATGATACAATAGATTGTAAGAGAATTCTTTTAATTAATAAAATCCTTCAAATCTTTTGTGAATAGGAATAGATTCATTGACATAATAAAGACAGCTTTCCACAAAAACTGCATAAAGCTGAACATGATTCTTAAAAGGAATTTGTCTGTCATATGGGAGCTCTGATTATCTGGTCCTGCTACCTGAACTTACCTATAAAGGTGTCTTTAGCTTTGTACACCTGGCCGTAGGTTCCCTCCCCAATGATTTCTAAGATGTTAAATAAGTCTACACATCTCTCCCCCCAGTCACCTTTGACCCTCTCATCCAACCGTCTCTTCTGGCAAATCCTGAAATGGAGGAAAATTTACAGGTACAATTTTTGTGTGTTTCATAGTCACTTGTATCTTTAAATCAAAGTAGATGAGCCACCTAAATAATGTGTTTAAAAAAAAAAACAATGTCTCTTAGTGGTAGCTCGTGGTTAAGATGAAAGATTTTCAAAAGGTCAATCTCAAAGGTCAGGGTCACAGATGTTGCTAATCAAGGAAGATTTTGTTTGTTTTAAAAGTATTCAAAAACTTAGACTTAGGTCAGTTAAAAATAACCGAAACAGACCAAAAATGATTTATGCCTCAAATGTATGATTATTGTAGCATACAGACAGCACTTAATTACGTCACAGCAATTTTACGAAAACCTCATTTCAACCCTCCTCGGCCTCCCCTCCTTTTCCTATTTCTTACTCAATCCATGCAATTTACATCATTTAAAACTGCTTACAATGTCTTCAACCAAATTGTTTTCTCATTTTGCATATAAATCTCTGATGGCTTTAAAAAATGCCTTTTATTTCTGAAACCTTAAAGACTGACTTATATTATGGTACAATGATGAACTTATACTTTACACCATGACATATTTCATTAACAATGATGATGATCAGAAGTATGCACTTCAGGGAAAATATGCCTATCTAAGTAGCATAAGTTTTGAACCTCTTTAAGTACATGTATTATGAACTCAAAAGTGATGATAAATGAATTTACATCTCAAAATACATAAGTTTGTAGCCTACTTCCAGATCTAGAAAATTTAAGATAAAATTATCCATTATGAAAGAAGGCATTTATATTGCTGTTTGCTTGAGTGTATAAAACATTTAAGCTTCACCACCTCAAAAAACAGCAGAAAATAACTGGGTGTATAGAGTCCCACAAAAATCCATAGTATTAATTTACCTTTAACTTTAGAATGCACGCCTACATTTAGTCAAAAAAAGACTTCTTGTAATAGGCATGGCTAAATTCTGATGATGGATAATATTTATATAAGTGAGGTCAAAATGTCTGATATCCCCACTGGCCCCTGTCTACTGCCCAATTTTAACTGCTCCCAGGTTTCAGTCTCTCTCTATTTATAGGACTGAAATGATTTACCTAAATATTAATACTTTGATTTACTTCACTATCCTGATTTTTGGTTCAATAGTTTCTTTTTTTTTTTTTTTTTTAATAATTAGGTCTGGATACTGGTTGAAATACATCAGGTCCCACCTCATTTCAACAGTTAGACACACACAAAGCAGAAAATGGTGACAGACAAAGTTACAGAGCAGGCTGCTGCGAGTATTGACATGCACAAAGTGCTCTTTAAATCTACAGAAGTATTGAATCATCACCTTTTACTTGCCTTTTGAAATCTGAATAGGTTTTCTTTTAACTTAGTGAATTGTTTTTAAAGTATTGCATCGCAAAAATTGAATTGTATCTCACTATCACAAGTATTGGAAAACATATCGTATTGTGGTGGGCATGTTTCAGCCCTATCTATTTACTGACTAGACTTTAAATTTTATATTTGTAAGGTCTGTCCTTTAATTTGCAAATATGACCATATATTTACATTTCTAATTGCTTTCTTTGTGATAACTCTTTGAAAGTTAGGCGAGTTGATTTCTTGATAATTAAACCTGAATGTAAATTTCGGCAAGTGAAAGGTCAGCAGCCTAATATGCATATACATATGCGGCTGTCCTTGTGTCTGACATCAGTAAGTGATGACTATCAAACTTAAACATGGGAGGCCTCATATATTTTAATGTCACGTAAATCTATTAGAAATTTTTAAAATTCACATTTAAAATTTTGTTTTACATAAATATAAATAATTATAAGGAATTATGTTTTAAGTTTGTTGGGTATGCCAGGGATCCAAGGGAAAAAAATGTTAACATTTAAAAATACACCCTTAGGTGTCTGACTGTTGGAATGTTTTAGCACACAGAAGCCTGTACTAACACTTAGCTAAACTTAATCAATAGATTTCCTTATTCCTCCTAAAGTAATGTTCACAAACACTTGCTCATATGAAAAGGCCTCAGAATTATACAACACTTAGAAGTAAAATGTTTTCAGGATCAGCCAAAAGTTTTGATCCCTGCAATTCACAAACTTTTAACCAAAGTTTATCATATGATGATGTACATATATAGCCCAATGCCAGACCCAGAAAATTCAAAGAGAACTCCCTGGCGTGATAGAAGGCGTTTTATCTAGCTGTTCAACAAAAGTGTATAAACCCACACCGAATTCAACACCTCACTAAACAGCAAACCCTGGACTTAGCCCTACTTTAAAATCTGTACATTGTCAAGGAAAAATGTCCCTATTGCAAATATCAAATCACCCTTCCGCATTTGTTTCAGGAATAAATTTTAACCCGTAGTATAAAAATAACACAAGGTATGTAACTCCGATTTACCAAAGTACCCCCTTCCCTTAGAATCGCGCTCATTTACACTTTCAGAGGAAATGCACTGGTAAAATGTTTATACCTATGTCTTCTACAATAATTTATCTACACAGCCATATCTGATATGCTTGTCTTTATTTTCTTTAATCTCTGTAATCAGCTTCAAAACTCTGCTCGCCGAATGGAAAGTGAAACGTATGGTATGTTCTAGTCTAGGGCAAAGAATTTGACCTTGAATTTGATTGGCTGAAAATCTATTTCTAAAACTACACTGGAAAAACATCATAGTGTTTTTATGGAAAATAAGACACTATGAAATTTTTTTATTCAATGCAATATTTAAAATCTGGAATTGAATTTTTAAACCCACGCATTCTTTAATTTTTCTCTTTGCCCGAGATTAGCACATACTGTTGTATGGTTTAGTTCAACTTTTCTACTCGGCGATTAGAGTTTTGACACTGTTTACGGAGATTAAAGAAAACAAAGACAAGCAAGCCATACATGGTTGTGTAGATAAGTTATCTTGTATGACATAGGTATAAACAGTTTGCCACTGCCTTTTCTTTGAAAGTGTAAATGAGCATGATTCTAAGGGAGGGGGGTACTCCGTTTAATTTGGAGTTAGATACCTTGTGTTATTATTATACTATCATGTATGGGTCAAAAATTTATTACAGAAACAAGTGCCTGTTCACCCTTCCCTAAATAACCAGCATTCTGACGAATGAAATGTTCTCCCATTCCAAAAATTATCATCAAGTGACAACTAACCAACTAAATAGACAAATAATAGATTTACTTCTTACAACAATTTGAGTGCATTTCCAGAGTTGCACAGACATTGTGAATTTTGTTGTGGGTCATATTAAATGTTTTCACTCTGTTGCTCAAATGATGAAGGAATGGTCATCCCTAAATAAAGGTAATTTGTTAGATCAAAAGATTGATTGTTCGTTGTTTTATGTCTAGTTTGAGGATTTATCAATCATACACAGTGCTTCCCTTTATTTCAAGGTAAAGGGTTATAGATCAGTTGTAACAGGCAAGGGGCTGAGGTTAATGAACAAAATCTCTGTGGCTCTTGCAACAAATTTTTTTTATTTCAAAATGGCAATTTTGTCAATTGAAGCAGTCAATTTGGCCGGTTGCCGGTTCTTAGGGAAAACACTGCATACAGAGATTGATCAGTGAGGAATATTCATCTAAATCCAATGCCTGCCATGACAAGTGGCCTCTGTTTTTAAGGTCTCATCTGAAGGACCTGCAACTTTACTAAAGTACCAAGGACTTGGCGAAAAAACAGTTGCTACCTATCTGTAATTGACTCAGGTCAGTTGGAAATAGAGCTCTAACCCAAGACCTTACGATCACAGAGCTAAGGACAAGTGGGGAGATCTATTAAAGTACATGACTGCTTCCCATACCTTTTAAGATATCCATCAACAAGATTAACATCCACTTTTCTTTTGATTACAATGATTTTTAATTTATCTTTTTAAAAAAAGTAACTTCTCTGAAGGGTCTCTAATAATACCAGCCATTTATTAAAAAAATAATATTAGCAAACTTGTTTGCAACCAACTGATTTTTTTTTCCACATTGGTCATTATTTAGTAAATTAGACTGAACACTTTAAAGAAGATGAAGGCCGAACCTACATGTCAATTCAAGGTCAACAATAGGTCATAGCCTCATTGGTCAAAACTGCAGATCAAGTAACTACCATCAGTTGTACTGACTTTGTGCTTTTATTGCGGTCTATTTTAACCTGCTTACTTCGGCTTTTTAACTCTAGGGGTGGCCTGGTGAGGTGGCTCTCGTTTAGGAGGCAGCTCTGGCTCAGGTTCATATTCCGGCTCTGGTTCGTCAATCATTGGAGGCATAGGCAGGTCAGTGATTCTCTTCCTGTGTGGTTCCTGTTTTCTATGAATCAAATTTAAAACAATAAATATAAAACTAAAAATAAATTGTAACAGGCAAAACTCAAAATTTTCAAGGCAGATTTTTTAATCTTTATATAAAGATGACCCATTTATAATGTTAAAATAAAATATCCAAATTAAACTCTGATAAAATTACTTTGAAGGATTTATAAGACACTATACATAAAAAAAAAAAGTATATCGAAAATTCCCAACTTGACAGAATGCTACCTGTATGGACTGTCCATCCCCAAACTATCAACAGGAGATACTCTGGGCAGAGGTAAACTTGGGGGTGGTCTATGACTGGGCGGTAGCTCTAGTTCAGGTCTAAGATCCCTGTAATCTGGTCTCCGCTCCTCCATTTTACGTAGATCATCTCGATGGTAAGGGAGGTTTGGAGGTTCCCTGATTTCTTCCCTTCTAGGTTCCATCCTCCTCGACTCTACATCTCTAGAACCCATTTCTCGTAAGTCCCTCTCCTCTCGTTTCATTTCAGACTTGATCATGTCATCAGGACCCCTGCTTCTTTTTGAGTTGGAATACCCGGGGGATCTTGGTAAATAGTCATTTTTACTGGAACTAACAGAATTTCTGTCCAACTTGTCCTTATCAGAGGAATGATTTTTATTGCTGGGTCGGGACTCCTTGGAATCCCGACCTTTGGCTGCGAGGAGGGCTGCTTCCTTGGCCTCCCTGGCTCGTCTGTGTTTTGAAAGCTCGGCGGCGAGTGTGTTTGTAGCATATTTGGAATGCGTTAGTTTTGTACTTGTGCTTCTGGAAGGACTCCTGGAGGAGGATCGTCTCTGGCGACTGGAGTTGGAGTACTTCCCTCTAGATGGAGATCGACTGGATCGACGTGAACGATTTCGTGGACTCGGAGATCGACTGCGAGAAGACCGACGGTTATACTTCTCAGGGTATCTTGAACTGAAATTAAACAAAATGAAGAAATTAAAATCCACATATATTTACACTGAAACATTTAAGCTGCCTTAACCTTATGTAAATAGATTAAATTGATAATGTTTAGAACTATCTTTATTTTGATCTAAATTTCCACTTTACAAGCAAATTTTGCTAAGTATTTTAAATTTGCATTCAACTTTATATCCACATTTCAAGTTAGAAAATCGTCATATTAACAGAATTATTCCAATATCAAAGAGTATGCACTATGCAGAAGAGTTGGTCTTCCCAAATCGCAATTAAGTCACCTACTCAATCACTGCGACTGGCATCACAAGATTCTAATGATTTTGACGACTACCTGTTACTTTTAGATTTCCTGCTGTATGGACTAGGCGACCGTGACCTGTATCGTTTCCTTGGACTTCCAACTGGGCTTAAATCTCGATGATCTCTGTAAGCTTTAGGGGGATGCGCATAGGCCCGTGGGGGCTCGGCATAATGTTTTACCGATTCTCGATGCATCTGTTCAGGAGAATAAGGTCTCTTTTTAGTTTTCCTGGAGGAATAAGATTGTGGAGGACTGTCCCTGATAACAATTGGAGAATTACTTCGACTCCTGTCATACTTGTACCTCCGTAGCTCAGTGGCAGGTGAAATTTCATGGAGATCTCTTGAACGAGATGATTGCATTTGGGCAGGGGGTGTAGCGTTAATTTCAGAATCTGAACTAATGTCATCATAATCCACAATAGGTTTTCCACGCGTTTGGTCATTCACTACATCTCTTTCCTTTGAACGCTCTTTTCGTTTCGATTTCTTTTGTTTTACTTTCTTTTTCCTACTCCCATCTCTCGAATCCCTGGACGGCTCGCGTTCACTTGGCCTGTAATCGTTTCCACCCATATGACTATGTCTGTAGGATCTTGCATCGTACTCCCCGAAATATGCAGACCCAGCTGGTGGGGGCTTCCGGGGCATTTTGTCACTTTGCAACGTACACAAATGTTTCACTGTAATTTCACACGCGGTTGTTCATTTTTGCATTTAGAGTTACCTCCACTTGAATCTAAAGCCACTTCCTTATTTGGCTAAATTGAGCGATATGTCCTTTCCTTCTTCTAATTCTTGTTTAAGAACTCACAAAAATCCTTTAAAACACAAATTTCACATCCAATTCAAAAGTACTTGTGAAAGACAGATGATTTTTATCGTCGAATATGGCGACGCAGTTCTTGTAGTTGGCAAATTTTATCTTACATTCTTTGCGGTATTATAGCTTAACTATAAGAAACTTTATAAAATGTTCACCACGAATCGCTTTATTATGTTCTATTTGAACTTAAAAATATATTTTAGGAACGTGATGGTTTAAATTTACTAAGATTTTTTCTGATTTTTTTAACGAAAAAATTTCGTCAATTTTCTATCAAACTCGACAATGCCGTAATGCATTCTGGGTCTTCCACACATACACAATATTGATGACGTAGTACTCACGGAAGCACTAGTTTAGCAAAGTCGAAAGACTGCACTTTATTTTTCAATCAAGATGTTAGCTATTTAAAATGCATATACAAAATAATATCCTCGAATGTTTTTCTTCTGCTATGAGTTCGAAAATTCACAAGTTTTACAGAAGTAATTTACAAAGCTTCAAGGATTTATCAGGTATAAATTACTCAACTTAATCTATGTTAATGTAAATTAGATTAAACGGATATAATCATGATAATTTGTTCTGAAATGACTTTGAAGAACACATAAGGTCAATTGTGCTTAGAATATCTTCAAAATTTATAATAACAAACCTTTTTAGCTCTTCAATACCTTTGTTCTTTTTTTGTTTGTTTGTTCTTGAGAATTTTCCATGCACTCATATGCATGGAGATGCCACCACTTGACAAGGGAGAATTGCTAATTATACCCCCCGCTTGAAAAGTGGGGGTATATAGTAATCGGTATTTCCGTTCGTCCGTCTGTCCGTCCGTACGTCTGTACGTCCGTCCGTCTGTTACACTTAGGGGTACCCATCTCTTATCCGCAACTCCTCTCATACCACTGAAGGAAATTTAATGAAACTTTCACAGAATCTTTATTACAAATTGCCATTGTGCACCTCCTATTTTACTTTTTGATCTGACATATGTTTTTGATTTTCCAGAGCAAAACATGAATACTGCCATTATATTCATATGGGAGGCGGGGGGTATTATTTAGTGAGCTCATTGCTCACAGTATATGAGCTCACAGAACCTCTAGTTTTTACCTATGCTCAGCACTCGAAGTTATTGAGCAGGGATCTCTTTGCGTGCCAGCACCTACTGCAACACAGGACCTCAGTTTTTACGGTCTCATAGGAAGGACTGGTCTTCACCACAGTGGTATTCTAACCCATGACCTAAGGATCAACTCTTTACTCCAAAACTCTAGAGCAGACACTCTACCACTGTACCACATGGATGATGAGTACAAACCTTTGTAATAGAAAAGGAGAAAAAGTATAGCTAGACCAGGAATCCAACCTGGAACCTATATACATCTTGAGTCAGATGCTCTACCCGAGCTATCAGACAACTTGCTATTGAACCCCACTGACTGTTACACTCTTTCATCAACCTATGACCCATTACCCAGGCTCTTTTAGGCAGATCCTCACCTGTAACTCTAGAAAGAGTGGTACAAAAATGTATCATCCTGTAGAGGAGAAAAATGAGATGGGCCAGACTGGGATTCAATATGTGCCTCCTGTATCACTAGTCAGGTGCTTTACCAACAGCTAGCAGGGATTAATTTATGGCATATTTACTACTGATGAGAATCTTCCCCTAGATATCCCATTTTCTCCTTTTGATGAGTAAAAAATTCCCATGGCAATTATAAAAAGCTCAAATATTATTTTTTCTTTGTAAAAAGTGGAAATTTAAAGTAAAAAGGTTCAGAAGATGTGAGATATGGTTTTACTTTGCTACTTTATGCACTCTAAATGGTCATTAAAATGAGGAGATTCAGTTGGGACCCCAAATTGTGCCTGCCCTGCACAGGCTTAGGGGTCTTGAGTGGCTCCCAGCTCCCCAGCTGATTTTCCCAATTTCTCTAGAGTAAGGGTAGTTTCCCCCAAAATCTAGATTCATCCCTAGCTAGCCTAGTCCGATGTCCATGGCCCATTCCATTACAGCCCTTCCTCTTTAAATGGTCCCTGTTCTCCAAGATACCAACCCATGTTATTCCCTGGCAGGTCTTCCACTGGTCATTTTCAGAGCATGGTACCAAATGAAACGTGAGAGTATAAAAATGTGGCAGACCAGACCGGGATTTGAAACCCCTGAGCCTCCAGTCAGATGCTTGACAAACTGAGCTATTTAGTCACAATCCTCCCTCCATTAATGTCTTCTCCCCTCAAACACACCAACAGATGCAGGCTCTTTTCTGGCAGGTCTTTCATCTGTCACTTACTTTGAGGAAAATGTATGGCTGGATTGGAAATCAAACCGGGGACCCCTGCATTGCTAGTCAAATGCTCCACTAACTGAGGTATACAGCCACCAACAATCAAATCCGACTGACTGTCACTCCTTCTATGTTATATTGTTTGTTTTTAATTGTATATGCCCCCTTGATTGGTGAATAAATAATAAAATAAATATATTATAAAACAAGAGGTACTTTGAGCAATGAGATCACTAAATGATACCCCCCACCTCCCATATGGTTATAATGGCAAAGTCCATGTTTTTTTGCTGTGGCCGGGAAATCCAAAATATGTGTCGGATCAAAAAGTAAAATAGGAGATGCACAATGGCAATATGTAATGAAAATTCTGTAAAAGTTTCATTAAATTTCACTCAGTGGTATAAGAGGAGTTGCGATAAGAGATGGGAACCCTAAAGTGTATTAATAAAAATATGATAAACATAATAAAACATAATAAAACTAGAGGTACTATGAGCAATGAGCTCACTAAATGATACCCCCCGCCTCCCATATGAATATAATGGCAGTGTCCATGTTTTGCTCTGGAAAATCAAAAATGTATGTCAGATCAAAAAGTAAAATAGGAGGTGCACAATGGCAATATGTGATAAAGATTCTGTGAAAGTTTCATTAAATTTCCTTCAGTGGTATGAGAGGAGTTGCGGATAAGAGATGGGTACCCCAAAGTGTAACAGACGGACGGACGGACAGATGGACAGATGGAAATACCGATTACTATATACCCTCCCACTTTTCAAGCGGAGGGTATAAAAATATATAGTTTGGTGGGGATAAAGATTTTCTTAGACTTGTTTTCAGTGTACATTTTTTTCATTACTCTGATCATGATAAATTTTTCTCATGGCGACATTTAACAATGCTTCCTATGTTATAGTCTGTCTGCAGGAAAGTTAGTACCATAAGCAAAACTTATTATTAGTATGAATTGATACCATTGGTATTATAACTTGAGGGCACCCATGCATGTTTTACAGTCTAACTGTTGAGATGATCACTGGGGTGGGCACATGCAGTTGTACTTATTACTGAACCTTTATTTGAACACAACATGTGCCAACAGCACTAACATTATTCATGAACTCTTGTTACATGCTTAAAGTTCTTGAAATCTTTTACCCATTGCCAGTCATTTGGACTGTCTACCATCTGAACTTTGTATAAATCCGGACAGATAATTTTATCAGTCCAAAAAAAAAATCAACATAAAGAAAACTCGTCTGTATTTGGATTTTGATATCAATTAAATAATGATTGTAAGAGTTATTGTTCCTGGTTGAGGAGTAAATGTCCTTAAAGCAAGGACAGTGAACTGTGGTATGAGAATTAAGTTCAGTCTTATTCCATAGAGGGAAAATTTTCATGATTTAAATTGAAGAGATTGGCCACAACACTGACATTAAGGTAATCGAGAAAATCCATTTTTGGATCTATATACAATCATGTATAAAGTGGTAAATTTAGTACATGTATAAAGTGGTAATTTGGTGTTGCATTTTTTTTTCAATGGACAGTATGCAAGTTTTTCATCCAATGTAGTGGATCTGTCTTCAGTTAAACCTACCTGACAAGATAATATCCAATCTATTGATTTATACCAGTTTCTACGTTATTCCAATGTTGGAACTGAGAAAAGTCAGGTAATAGGATCTGAAGTCATGGCAGGAGACTTATGTTTCATGTAGATTATAAAAACATAAAACAGCAACAGAGTGCCAGTCATCATTGGAAACCTGAGGTCTGTCTCGCTTCTGATGACTGCTGGCCAGCTTTATGAACAGTGAATATAAAGCTATTGAGCAGCTTTAAATATTTTCTTATCAAAAAGGAGAAATTATCACTAACAGGTGAGGTCTAAGGAATATGTGTAGGGCAAGCATAATTTAAAAAAAAAAAATTACAGGGTACATTATTTTTTTTTAAGGAATGTGGCATATTGTAATAATTGAGTCCAGTATCGTGACTTTGCATTTTTTTCTTATTATGTCCCTCTTCAAAGAAGGCAGGGCATAATATTGCTTTGCTGCTGTCTGACGGTCAGTTGATTTGTCGGTCCATTCAGTTTCTGTTCATTTTCTTCACAGAGATTGCGCACACTGATATGAAATTTGGTAATATGCATATTTATCATAAGAATATCTAGTCAAGACCTGTTTTGGGTATGATATCAAGCAAGTTTTGGACTGAGACAAATTCCAATTATTTGCCATTTCCATTTTTCTTAACAGTCAGGCTGCTCTGTACTGTACTGAAATAAAATTTTGTTTACAAATTTTTAATAAGAATATTTACTGTAGGTCAAGTTCTGTTTTGGGTACAATATAAGATAACTACCAGAAGTTATTTTTTGAGTAAGATTGAGCAATTTTTAAGTACAGAGTTATTCCCCTTGGACGTCCAATTATTTGCAGTTTTTATTCATTTTCTTTGAATGTATGTATGCATAAGTGTTTCTCAAACATCTCATGTTAACAAAGAGATTGAGAACTTTTTAGGGAAAATACAACACAGACAACTTTGAATATAATATCTAGAAGAAAAGGGAATCATGTTGAAGTTATTTAGCAGTCTGAGCACCTTTTCCTTAAGTTTTTTTTACCCCCAGCATCTCAAATCAATCATGGTCCCTCTAATTTATGATAACAAGTTTCGTGTATAATTTTTGTCGTACATGTACTTGTATTTGCTTTGATCATCTGAGAAATCATTCAGTTGTTACAAATTTGAAAAGTTATTAATCTCGTTTACATTTTGAATATTTTACAGGATACAGTACAGTAAGAAGAGAACAGCAAAGAGGCATCCAGTAAACTACCTCACAGACAATTCAGCACAGCAATGAAGGTGTCAGCTCGGGGCTTAGTGCAGGCCCTAATTAACGCCTCCGAGAAGGGGGCCCGCATCGCTCGTGTCATCAGAGCCGAAACCGCTCTCCTAGAACTATTGGTGCAGGAGAAGAAAGGGGACCAGAAAAACCTCCGCTTTGTTCAAGATTTCAAAACGCTAGCAGATGTTCTGGTTCAGGAGACAGTCAGACATGACTTAAGTGAGCAGGTACATAAATCAAGTTGTTGCAGACCTATATGATTGTGTATATTGTATGGTGTTAGTTAGTATTAGATGAAGTTTTTGTCTTTTAAATTCCTATTAATTAAACCAAGTTGCATACCATGAGCTTCAATTTTAAGGTTCTCAAAGATTTAATTTGCTACAAGTTATAAAATGTTCTCTGAAATAGATCCTGATTATGGTTAAAAATTACTAATTATATTGATTGATATGTGGCCAGGCAGTCTATGACATTGTATGGAAATTGAATGGATATTCATGAAAAATAATCTATTATACTATTTTCAAAGGAAAAAAAACAGTATTGATGTTGATAATGACCAGTAATTAGCTGTATATTTTTATATATTTATAGTATCTGGTATCCCATGGATTTTCACTACCAGTACAATAAAACTTTAACATGTATACAAAGTACCACTAGCTGTTGCCTGCTCTTTCTTTCAGTTTCCTGGAATCGGAGATAGTATTTATGGAGAAGAGAGCAACAAGTTTACCAATGTTTTAGGGGAGTCCATTTCTGTCCGATTACTGAAGGATCAGGAAGCTACAGCTCAGCTCCTATGTGGGTATAGGATGTCTCTATTTGTTTGAACTATTAAATCTATTCATTTGTTACGTACACCAGCTCCTATATATGTGGGTATGGAATATCTCTGTTTCTATTAATTATATCTATTTGTTATACCAGCTCCTATGTGGTTTTAGGATACATGTATCTCTATTTATTTAAATAATTCATTAATTCCTTTTGTAAAACCAGTTTCTATATGGGTATAGAACATTTCTGTTTGTTTCTGATAAATATATCCATTTGATACACCAGTTCCTTTGTTGGTAAAGCATATCTCTTTTTGCTTCAATTGAACATGTTAAATAATTCCATTTGCTATTTTCTGTTGCTATTAAATATTTCCCTTTCTACACCAGCTCCTTTGTTGGTATAGCATATCTATTTTTGTTTCCATTAAATATTTTCCATATATCTTTGCTCTCCTCTTGGCATTAACTAAATTACTGATACCACTGATTCAAATATGAAGCACTTATATTCAAAGTAATACAAATGTGAAATCATTTAGCATGTACATTCAACCCTCCTTGTCTCATATATATATACCAGTACAGTGTACCAAATAAGTGAGTATGGTTTAAATTGTTTCACTTTTTTTCAAGCACTTTGTAAAAAAAATATATCTTACACACTGACAGGTTCAGTATTGGATGACAATATGACTGCTGCCAGCACACTCGCCAGAGTGGCCCACGAACCAGTCTTAGTGGACGCTGGACCGAGGCTGGAGGACGTGTGTGTAGACCTCGAACTGGACGACCTCGGAGTATGGATAGATCCAATAGGTAAAGAGTGATTTCTATCAGGTCTGTAAATCAGAGGTGTTTCTATGTATAATAATTATTAACCATTGAATGGTGTATACCTTCTGCTTAGAAACAAACCCCCCGTACGGCAGATTTTGGTGAAGGTTAATGCTTCTCCTTTACAGGTCAGACTCCAATCAGGGTACAGGGGTCAAGATATTTTGTAACATTCAAAAGTTATGACCTACGATAAAGTTTTATGTAAAAAGTAAGTCAAACTCCAAGGTCAAGGTAAAAAATCTGAATATCCATGGAAACGCCTTGTCACATATAATCATTTTACAAACAGCGTGACAGTTTGCTTGATGGGGCGTGCTAAAATTTTGTGTGCTAGTTATCATTTTACTCATCGATTGGATCAATGAAATCAATACTGATTTGCATATGAAACTTGGAATACAACAATACCCGATAATACTGGCCAATCACAATGCTCGTTTCCCAGTACGGCATTTGTAGTCAGGAGCAACACGTGGTCAGTCAAAGCCCGTTTTCTGTCCTAAAACATGTATTATATCTGTTGCGATTTAACCGGATGGGTTTTTAAATACGTATAACATGAATAAGCTAATTTAAAAAGAATGGAATTAGTGAGGCTACTCTGCTACTTTTGTACTATGTAGCTATCGTCATCAAGGAAATAAAACTTGCTTTGTCCGTTCACATGTAATTGTTATTATTCAATTCGATTGGTCAGTATTGTCAATGGTATTGCTTGGTTCTGTGTTTCATATGCAAAGTATTATTAATTCCATTGAAATCAAACATCCAATCGATGAGTAAAATGATAATCAGCATGAGAAATTTTAGCACTCCCTATCAAGCAAACTGTCACGCTGTTAGTAAAACGATAATAGAATACACTTGTGAAGTATCAAAGCCCTAGCACAAACTGTTTAAAAATTATGGCCAAGGTTAAAATTTAGTAAATTATTGCAAAAGTGATTCAAACTCTGCCCTCAATGTCCAGAGGTCAAATATGTTGGTATGCAATCAAAGACCTTATCACAAGGAAAAGGTGAAAAAAGACATAGTTCTAATCCAACTTTGTAAACAATCAAAGCTCGTGTTACAAGTTACATAAGAAATGAGAACATCTATCCAGGAATATTTATTTTTGTGTTTTATGATCCCCCCCTTGTGCAGCTTTGAGTATTTTGAGTACTTTGATTCAGATTCTACAGCCCAGTACATTGACGGTCGGTGTGGAGTCCCTGATGAGGCGGGCCTGATTTCCTGCGGCCTCCAGTGTGTGGTGGTGCTGATCGGGGTCTACTGTCAGTCCACCGGTCTCCCCCTCATAGGAGTCTGTAACAGACCGTTCGCTGAAAGTAATGGAGACAGGTATGTATATGTGTACATCTCAGTTAGGTAAGGAACTCAGAGAATTCTGTCAATGTCATTTACTCTATCATGTCCATATGAAGGATGTTTAGGAAATGGACAGGCTATTGGGCTTTCTTTAGAAACTTGGGGAAGGCGGTGTGAGTGCAAGAACTTTTAAATCTAGCTCTAGTTACATGGAGAATGATAACCTAAAGAGGGAATTCCAAGGGAAGCTAAAGGCAGAGCTCTTTACTTTAACTGAAATTCTGTATTAAAATTCTAGAGAAAAAAATTAGGTCTGTGGAAATTGGAGGTTGTACAGATCTTTTTTTTGTAACTTTAAAGGTTATCTAAATTGACAGATTCTTGTACATGTAGTTCTAAATTCTTAACTACAAAAAATTCTTGCAGTTACTTTATCAAAATGAAGAATACAAAATACAGGAAATAATTCCCTTGTTTATTTATTAGATGGAAAGGAGGCCTAATGTGGGGTCTAGCAGTTGATGAATGCAGAGTTTTCTCCCTTCCTCTGTTAAACACTGACAATTTAAAAAAGCCAGAATTATCCGTCCTGATGAGTCAAAGTGAGAAAGCGGATGTTCAGAAAACTTTCCGGGCCTCGGGGTCTGTCCACCATGCTGCGGGTGCAGGCTACAAGCTTCTCTGTGTAAATCAGGGTCTCGCAGATGCTTATGTTCTGTCTAAAAGCAGTACATTTTTCTGGGATGTTTGTGCACCCCATGCAATTCTTCTGGCTCAGAAGGGTGGAGTCATTAGTTACAAGAGTTTATGTGACTTCAAAGGTGATCCCTCATCTTGTTTGGAGTTAAGCTTGAACCATCAGATTGTTTATCACCATGACAACAATCGGGGCATGGGAGCACAGAAGTTTTGTAACCAAGAGGGTATTGTTGCGTATGGTTCGTTAGAGGCATTAAAAGCTATCATTCAAGCTGTTAGAGGTGTCTGATTTGACTCTGTATAACATATGTGCATTTTTATGTATTTAAACTCTTTTTCAAAATCTCTATTTCTGTTTTTATTATACTTCTTTAATGTCATGTCTTTTTGTATTTTGTACTTAGTATTATAAACCATTTAAGAATTCTTTGATTTTTTTTGTGAAGATATAATTTTTTTTAATGATAAGACACAAAATTTTCTGTTTTTATTATACTTCTTTAATGTCATGTCTTATTGTATTTTATACTTTGTATTATAAACCATTTAAGAACTCTTTGATTTTTTTTGTGAAGATATAATTTTTTTTAATGATAAGAATGTTGTAATACACTGTTGATATGAAATTGTGTGCAATATTTGATACAATTGAAGGAACCATTGAGATTATGTATAAATGTTGTTGTTCTTAGAAGACAATTTTCTTCTCAAAAAAGAAGTATCATAACTTGATGGAAATCAATTGTATAATCTAGGGATTATATTCAAGAATTTTGAATCATTTTAAAGGAGTTGCGAGATAACAATTAAAATTGAACGTTTAATCTGTCAAAGATGTGTAATAAGTTGCATATTTCACATTCTATTTTTAACTTAGTTTTTTCCATTGTTTGAATACACTGTTCATCTGATCACAATATTATGAAAAAAAATACTCACCATCATAGACAATTAAATTCATGATTAATGATAAAAAACATATCAGATGAAAGGATCGTAAAAGTTACAACACTCTACTGATCATGTTAGCTTATTCATTGAGTTTGTAGTCATATTATGTCATATCTTTGCTTTTCTGATGTCTTACATGTATCTAGATTTATCCCATGTTTAACCCTTTATCCCGTTGATATAGCTCATGTGATATCTTTTCATATCACACAGTTGTGACGTCACAATGGATTTTGCATTAGAGTGATGAAGTAAAATGAAGTGGAGTCCTATATAAAAACAGTGTCAAACATTGTTCTTGTTGTAAAAAACATGGGATAAAAAGAATCTCTCATGAATTGTAGTTGGATATGATTTTTATCCAACTCATTGTGTGTTTTTATCCCCTCTCCAAGGCTCGGGGATAAAAACTAAACAACTCCTTGGATAAAAATAATATCCAACTACAAATCATGTGAGATCCTATATATAACATGGACATCATATGATATTCCTCCTTTTGTGATATCGATGCAAAAGCTGTTTCAACGGAAAATGATATCATTTGGTTGCAGTGAATTACGTAGAACATGACGTCATAATATAAGAAGCGTGTTTTAAACCATTATGATGTAATGACAGCCAAGTCTGTTTAGTTAGGACGTGTCAGTGCATTCACTTTGAGGGATTATAAAGTCCATAAATGTATAATGTCTCCCTCGAAGCCATGTGATATATGTATAATATATATACATGCATATGTAGATCAGAGTTACTACATTTGGTAAACTGTGATGTTTTATGAACATTATCCAAGTCAACAATGAATGATCAATGAATTTAAGTTTATCATATGTGATATGCACATAGACTAAAATATGAGATTTTTGCCAAAAAGACGGGACACTTTTAAAAAAATTTATATTCTTTCTGAATGTCCTAGAGTGCATTTTATCTTTCTAAGTCAAAATAAGCTTTAAACGAATATTTTTTTCATTTTAATGTGATAGTTCTGTGATGATCAGACTTAGTATTAAGGTCAGACGTATTTTGATCTTTTTGTTAAAGTTTTATTTTGCATTTGCATTTTTTGTATGCATTTATACAATATAGTATAATGTACAAGTATAATACATCTATATATGATATCCATTTATTTAGATCCAAATATATGTAGTAAAATTTCATGTGCAATTCAACCCCTCTACAATGAATTGATTTTTACAGTACTATATTCAGGATTGGTCCAGAATTTTTTTTTCTTATATATATATATATCACTTGGTTTCTCATTAATTTAGAAATACATGTATTTAATGAGGATTCAGTGTTATTTACTTTATTATAAGATTAACTGAATCGCCATAATTGTCTTTATGTCCATCTCTTATACCCCAAAATCATATTCTACCGGTAATAAGAGTTTAAAATTGCTTATATGTATTCCTTAGTAACATGTTGAAAGTCATTCAACAAATTACATACTATACCAGTTTAGGGTTTCCCTCAGTAATGTTCAACATGATGACCTTGGATCATACTTTCTAGATTACAGTAAATTTAAGACATATACTGCAAAGCAGAGCATCCCCTTGCAAGGAGCACATCTATAAATCAAGACAGCATTCTATATCTATCCACATGCAACTTACTAACCACACCCACAAATGACACACAATTGCATTACTATATTCACTCCAACTCTATTTTCAGGGGATACATGTAGCAATGTATATTTTTGAGATATTTAAAACACTCAGATTTAAAGATATACATCGTTTCCGTGCAAGGAAACTTTCAGTCTAAATATGCCTTCTAGATGTAAAAATGGTCTATGGGCTATTAGATGTAGCTAGCTAGTATATGTATAATTATAGTCATGAAGTATTCCCAGCATATAAAGGTGCTATTGTGATTACCTGGTTGGGTTTAATAGTACATACACGTGTGAACTAATTATCCTGGTCAATCATTAAAAACTTCAAGAACTCAAATTTTATATATTCCCAGTTAAATGTAATAGTCTTGGGTTTAGTACATATGTTAACTGAATATTTAATCTTGTGCATATTTTTTAATTTAGAATAAAGGAAAATGTAGAAACATATCATGAATGGTGTCTAATTCTGAGCTTAATACAAATTTCTGAAAAGTGAGGTCAAAAGAAATGTTAAGAATAAAAAAATGTTGAAAGTATTGGATAGGTCTTATCAGTGCATGTGTTTCAGCATGAAGTTTGATTATACTATCTTGAATGGTTTATTCAAAACTGTGCTAAACATTAACTTAAGAAGAGTGAGGTCAATGTCAAAGGAAAGGTCAAGGTAAAAAAAAAATGTAAATGCAGTTGATAGCTTTATAGCTTACATTAGTATGTACAGCTGTATTAGAATTGAAGTTTGATAAAAAAAAATATCTAGTTCAATGTCAAAGGAAATGTCAAGGTCAAAAAATGTTGATGCATATTATGAATATCTCTTATCAAGGAAAGTTTGATAAAAATATCTTGAATAGTATCTTTGAAACTGAGCTTTGAACTGAGCTAAATCCAAAGTGTGAGGGAAGGAAAGACTGAAGACAGAGACATGACAAACTCTATATGCCCTACAGGTACCAGTGGACAGGACGTGGACATTTTTCATAAATTATATCATGATGAATAACTGTAATATATATAACTTGGGGAAAAATAATGTCCAATAAGCCCCGGGGTTGAATATCAAAAGGGGGGGGGGTCCTGCCATTTTCTGAAAGTTGTCCAAATTAGAACTAGACATGCACTGTAAATTCTGCATCTCTTTTAATGGATATCTAATATATAGATTTAAAAAATCAAAAGCAATTTGAGGGATTTTAATGTTGGCAATTCTAAGAGAGAGAGAGAGAGAGAGAGATTAAAATTGTGTGAAAATGAATCCTCCAGTTTTCTAATAGAAAAGTCTTCTTTTTTCATTCGACGGCTACAGTGGGAAAACGATTATCTGACAACGCCATAAAACTCTATTGTAAATATGTCAAGGGAAAAGCTGACCAAACGGGTTTAAATGGCCTCAGATTAAAGATATTGATTAACCCGGCGGGGTGCAGTGTGTATTCTAACACTCGGGACCCACCCATACTGACACCTTGATAAAAAAAAATTACAATCATTCAACCGCAACTCTTTACGGGCAAATGTGACTCGATCTCCATTACAAAAAGGTACAGGTGTATATGTATACATTTTCACATTTATTTTTATTAACTTCATCAAAAAAGTTAAACGTGTAATCTTGGATCCTTGCAGTATTTAGTTTCACGCAGCGGGATTATTGATGTGTCTGATAAAGCGTGCGGTTATATTGGAATTATTCATCCCCACGACCCGATCCAATTAGTCTCGCTTGATTAAGGGGCAAATGTCAAAGGTCGTAAAATGTTGTAACTGCACGTGCATTAAACATCCCTGTTAGAGAAATTTATGCAAAAGCTGAAAAGAATATATTCTCTTTTTCCCCATTTTTAATTACGCGCCGAGCGTGCATGTTAGATTTTGCCTTGCCGTGTGATGTGCGATGCCTTACAGTATCGCTAACCCCCTAGGCTCGCTGGAGTGAACTTCGCCAAATCTGAGTTACCATGGGAACGAGATCATTTTGTAAGTAGGATGTTTACCTGAATCTATTCTGAGCGAACATCCGGAGGGAGAAGGAGGGCTCGCTCAGTGAATATTAATTTTACCTGTCAGACCGGGAAAGTTAAAAAATATAGGGGAACATTTACATTTTGTTGAAGGTAAGTTTGGTTTAAAGAGTGCATGGACGAGAAATAATTAAACGGTAGATTTTTACTTAATCGTTCAACTTCAAAGAAACTTAATTTTTCTACGGCGAAAGGCTGTTGATCTTTAAAGTTTTTCTTAAAACTCTCATAATGTCAATGAAATTTAATTAAAAGCTTTATTCGAAAGTCCGGGAAAGGAATTGAGCTCTTCGCCTTTGAAAGAACTTTAACACAATAGACATAGGTAATGAAATGCCTCCTTTTATCTATTTCTTGGCTATCTCACAGTTTGAGCTCCGTTGATAAAGCCCATCTTGCGTAGTAAATTGTGAGGGAAGGGGTCTTTGTTTAGATAGGGGGAACCGTTTTGTCAGAAGCCTTTGTTTACTCATGCGAAACTACGCCGCTGGGTGCAGACACACGCAGCATTGAGATGATGAGGAGATAGCCAACAAAAAATAGTTGTCTATTAAAAAGGATGTTTTAAGTTTTCTTTCAAGAGAGGATCTTGTTTGCTGTGCTTTGTGTATAAGGTTTGTCATAATATTTCCCTTCCTCTCTGAATGAGACTTAATGATTAATGTGAAAAATAAGTTATTCTTATTTGAAGTGGTGACAATTTTATATTGCAAAAAGAATTTACTTTGTGTCTGTGTTAAAATGTGTATTGGGTGTAGGGGGGGGGGGGAGAGAAAGAGGAACTTTTGAGGCAGTTATACTTAAATTAATATTGTGCTCTGAAAGATCACTTTAGTACTGTACTATTTTGGGCTAGAAGAATCTTTCACTCTTCCAAGTCAAGATGTCATTATATAATTATACAACCTACATCATCAACATGATCAACATCTTGTATTTAAAAACCTAGAAATGTATTCAAATTTAGGCATAGGATCCAAGATAAATGGGGGTTAGGACAGAGGAGGGGGTGGGGGTGGTCGTTTCTTAAGCAGTCAAAGAACATGAAGAACAAAAACTGCATGATTCACTCACTCAGTTACTATCTCTGCAGTCAATACTATAGCAGACCTTTTAATAATCATATCATAATAAAATTTTCCTTTATTTCAAAAGGGGAGGGGCTGTGCTTGATACACCATATATGATCTGCTTCTGTATCAAGAGTAGGGTGTAATGAACAAAAAAGTGAAAACCAAAACTTGTACATTAATTTTAGATGTATGTAAAATCTATAAAATCTAATAAAAACTCATCTATCAAACCTTTAATAATCTTTAATGTTATTTAAAGCAAGTTTGAATTTTTTGGAAACCGAGTTTAACTGTATTGAACTTTGATCATGTTGATGATCAGAAGTACTGGTTCATTATTGATTAGATGAGTGATAAGTTTCACTTAGCTGTGGCAGCAATTGGTAAAATTCCTTCATACACATGTACAAACTGATCCCTGGATGTATTCCCATCAGACTAAGGGGAATCATTGAATAATTAATTGTTCATACCTTGTGTTATGTAATACTCACCTAAATGAACTTTAATTTACAGGTTGGGGGGGGGGGGGT
>PRKT01000047.1:159412-185100 GCA_003671525.1 Saccostrea glomerata
AAGTTTTTTGCTCAATGACTCAGATTCATTGTAGTAAAAACGTAGTAATGATTCAGATTAGTGAAGAGCTCTTACTCCTGCTGAGTCTGACAAGATGTTTTCATTAAAACACAATTTCAAAATAAGCTGCCATCCTGAAGTCAATTTTTAACACGGGGATGAGCCTGTTAAGCGTGTTTGTTCAATGGAAACAAGATTCTGGTTTTTTCCCCTCACTCCACAAACACATATCAATTAAAAGGAAAACCTTTCCAGATGTTGAAGAGGCCCTCTCTTTTTGAATACGCAGTTGGATTTGAAGCGCATCATTTGCCAGATGCCTTCATAACCTTTAAACTTATTACACACAGAAATTAGATTGCTGCTTTTTCTATGGAACTCAGTCTCTTTAAACATTTACACAAGAAAATCTTCAAGGTGCTTTGGATGAAAATCCCAGTTCCAGCCTCCCTGCTTGTCTTTGTTTGGTATAACCCCCTTTCTGTGTTAATCTCTGGTATTAGCTTGGAAAGTTGCTGGGGGAGGGAGGGTGGTTTGTTCTGAGGTGTTTATCATATTTCTGGAACTTTTCCATTGATGTGTCATGTTGCAACATGGTTATGATTTATCCCTAACTCTTTGATTCCGGTAATTACCTGCAATAGGCCCACCTGATGTGAGTGTCTGTGAATCTCTTGATCTGACAATGCAGTACCTGCCAAAAATGTGTTACGTTAACAAAAAACAAATAAAATTCATGCTGGTTATAGATGAACTTATATGAAAAATTATTTACTGTCAAATTCAGGGTTATGCCAAGACTATAGACTCTGTTTTGACTCCAATAAGACAGGGCCAAAAAAAATAGAGTAAAACTCGGTTATAACAAAGTTACTGAGGCCTATGAAATAATTTCATTATATCCATAATTCGTTATATCCCCATAAATAATTCTTTAAATTTATATAGCTGAGGATCCATTTATTCTAAGGCATTGGCTATATCATGTATATATTGTAATCCATGAATCAGTCAGGTCTAATATTCACCTGAAGCTGTATACATTTCAAGGAGTCAAAACAGCTAAAGTGGAAGATTGATCTATTCCACATGCAGGCAGAGATCAAATGGACTGTGTTAGTGTCTGGAAGGGGGGATATAGGGAGGGGGTAATGATTATTTCTAGAAGTAGGGGGCTGCAGGAGGGGGCCTGAGTGATTAATTTTCAGACAGCTGAGGTTAGAGATTGATGGTTGCCAGAAGGCCTGGGGTCAATAGCTACCTACAAACAATTATTATCTGAAGCTACAGGCACTTGTGTGTCAGAATACATCGGAATGGGGAGATTCCTGGCACTAAGGAATATAATTAATCTCAAGGAGTGGCAAGTACTCAACTGACCATTAAACGTCAAGTTTGATCCTAAAATATGTGTATAATGGGTTATTTTGTTCACATTTCATTTTCTTTAAAAAATTTGGCACACACATAAAGTACTAAAATGATAAGATTTATAATGATAACTTAATACTGTTACCTGTATTGTTGATCTTTCATATTTTTATGTCAAGGAGAACAAGGGACTAGGAAGTGAATTGTTTTAGAAATCTGCGAGCAGTCACCCAGTTACCTGACCTAGTTCTGGACGGATTCTGACTTACTTTTTTTCTCCCCCTGACCTTGTTTTTGATTGACTCCTTATAACAGAAGCTTTGTTCTCTGGCGACTTTAATTTGGTCCCCCATCACGTCTCCATTGTTGTCCCCTGTCATGATTGATGTATTTAAAGCTGGCAGAGAAACCTACCATTTAAAATGTCAAGTGTTCCCGGTACATTTCCTGAGGATTTCACCGTTATTATTACACCAGGCGTGATGGATGAGGATTAAGTTTCTTGCCTGTGAAACCATTTAAAAGCTCCTTGATTTCTTGTGGAAGTGCCCTAACATCAGATATAGTTACATCATTTGAAAAACTCTTATATCATTCAGAATCTTTGTTTGGATGTGTTTTTGTAAACATCTCTGGCCTATCTTAATTCTGATGAAAAGACTTTGGGTAAACTGTTAAGAAAATACTTCAGTTTTCTCAGTGAGTTATTAAGAGGGGGAATTAAGGGAGAAAAACAAGAGGATAGGGTTCAGAAACTAAACTTTATACTGTATACAGGGAAATTTTCGCCCCCGTTTTATTTTCGCCCGTTTCACCCCATCCTCATTAATTTGATTTATTGGGCGAATTTAAAACGGGGCAAAATCAAAGAATACAATATAATTTCTTAAACAAAACTATGACTGTGCGAATTCATAATGGGGCAAAATTGATTGCAAGTGTAAAAGGGCGAAAATAAGACGAGGCGAAAATAACCGTGTATACAGTAGTTTCATGGAGGTGATTTGGATTTACTGTAGAAGTACTTTTTTTCACGTGGTATTAATTTAGGCTATGTACGCGGTCACAAACTTTCCGCGGAAATTTGTCCAAGCGTACTTAATATAAATGTAAGGCATATAGTGACAATCTAGAAAATCCGCGTTATTTTCTACCTGCGGATTAAACAGAAATTGAGATTCCGCGGAATTATGACCCCGTGGAAAAAAGTACGTCTACAGTAATTTTTCAAGCCCCTTGGGGCAATTGGTGCTA
Organism: Saccostrea glomerata; assembly: GCA_003671525.1. Classification (NCBI taxonomy): domain Eukaryota; kingdom Metazoa; phylum Mollusca; class Bivalvia; order Ostreida; family Ostreidae; genus Saccostrea; species Saccostrea glomerata. The sequence continues at coordinate 162,038 of PRKT01000047.1, forward strand.
AACTTACACTCCCATTGGGCATCATATATCCAGCCATGGATCAAGGAGTTCAATTTGGGGGGAGCAAAAAGTGGGCAGGGTGTCTTGGGCTACCTTTATAAAGCTCCCTCTGACTCCAGGGCAAAGCCCTGATTGGGTCTCAGGGGGCAAAACCCTACATAGGTCCTGGACTCTATAGATTTTGTAAGGTAAAAATGAGGTCTAGAAATTAGCAGGGAAAAGCTTATGACCTTGATATGACCTGGCTTCTTATATAAAACGGTCATTTTTAATCTAACTGATACCATCACTTTGTGATATTGTCTTCTTGATTCTGTGAAAATAATATAAATTTGATAAAGAAATGGTTTTGCAGTAAATTATTACATTCCCGAGTGTTACAGTCATAATTATATCAATTTAAAAACTGTAAAGTGTTATTGAAAAAATAAGTTTTTCGAACGAACAAATTCTTTTCAAATCATTTAGTTAAAATGGTAAAATTTGTTGAACCATGAAAGCTTTGTGTCTTCAAATATGTTTTTGTTATTCTTAAAAATACTTATGGATTTTATCTTTTATTATCACATTATAACTGTAACCTACCTTGCACCATATCTTATAAAATAACATTAAAGTTACCAAGTCTCCTACAACTCCTTTGAAATCTCATGGCAACGTCTTAAGCATTCCATTTACCTCAATAGGATGAAATGTAATACAATGACATGCGATGCTACATGTAAAATACCTTTCTGTAAGATATATACTGGGAATTAAAAATCTGTTTATTGAAGCTTTGAATATTGTGGGCAAATAAATTATTTTTTAAAGTTAAATTCAATTATTTTTTAATTTGCTAAATGTAATATTATTGTTTGTGTTTGAACGCGGCCGCGTACAAATGTACATTTTAAGACTTTTTATAGTAATATTGTACATACTCTTGTGTTTGCTCAATATTAAATTTCTTTTAAAATATTATTTTGATATTTGTCCAAAACTATATTTTCTAATTTTACATATGTTCATTCAGTCAATTTTTTGCAGATATTTGGTTTAAACAATATTTATTCAGAAAACTAACTAGATTGGGCAACAGGCAAACTGCATATAAATAATCTCTCTATACAAGGTCACAAATACAATGAACTGAATGAATATTTATAATATAACTCGGGTAACATTTGCAGACCTTTCGTGAATGATGGAATAATTTTGCTGGTTCCTAAACTTGTTGTGTTCTCTGATTATTTCGACCGTTCGAGCACTGCATTCTGTGCGAACTTCATGACTTCTTAACCTCTGCAATGGCTAGCGGTCATTCAGATCGATTAGAGTATCAAAACACGAGATCTACTATTTCTTACAAACATCGTACAGACTTAATGAAATTTCTGGAATTTTGCCAGCGATCAGCATCTAAGCCACCCTTGTCGGGAGATTGCACGTGCCAAAATCTACTTTGTCTTAAAGAGATTAATGAATGATCTCCATCCATTTGTTTCGGGATATTTCATGTTTTCCCACTGGAAACAACTCTAAATAAAACAATTTGACAAGTAATTATTATAATATTTTCTACCCACTGACATTGATCTACAAAAACAGACATGTTTATATATTTATATTGATGTTTATATTTATAAATTTTAAAGAAAAGTTCTGATTGATTTTGGTAATCCCAAAGCATATTTTTCTTTAATTTTTACTACGGATAATATAAGACAAAATCAAATTGGTTTTCTGTTCATGTATTTTTATAAATATACGTATGTAATATACGTGAAACGAGAGCCACCTCACCAGGCCACCCCTAGAGTTAAAAAGCCAAAGTAAGCAGGTTAAAATAGACCGCAATTAAAGCACAAAGTCAGTACAACTGATGGTAGTTACTTGATCTGCAGTTTTGACCTATGAGGCTATGACCTATTGTTGACCTTGAATTGACATGTAGGTTCGGCCTTCATCTTCTTTAAAGTGTTCAGTCTAATTTACTAAATAATGACCAATGTGGAAAAAAAAAAATCAGTTGGTTGCAAACAAGTTTGCTAATATTATTTTTTTAATAAATGGCTGGTATTATTAGAGACTCTTCAGAGATGTTACTTTTTTAAAAAAGATAAATTAAAAATCATTCTAATCAAAAGAAAAGTGGATGTTAATCATGTTGATGGATATCTTAAAAGGTATGGGAAGCAGTCATGTACTTTAATAGATCTCCCCACTTGTCCTTAGCTCTGTGATCGTAAGGTCTTGGGTTAGAGCTCTATTTCCAACTGACCTGAGTCAATTACAGATAGGTAGCAACTGTTTTTTCGCCAAGTCCTTGGTACTTTAGTAAAGTTGCAGGTCCTTCAGATGAGACCTTAAAAACAGAGGCCCCTTGTCATGGCAGGCATTGGATTTAGATGAATATTCCTCACTGATCAATCTCTGTATGCAGTGTTTTCCCTAAGAACCTGCAACCGGCCAAATTGACTGCTTCAATTGACAAAATTGCCAATTTGAAATAAAAAAAAATTTTGTTGCAAGAGCCACAGAGATTTTGTTCATTAACTTCAGCCCCTTGCCTGTTACAACTGATCTATAACCCTTTACCTTGAAATAAAGGGAAGCACTGTGTATGATTGATAAATCCTGAAACGAGACATAAAACAACGAACAATCAATCTTTTGATCTAACAAATACCTTTATTTAGGGATGACCATAAGTCCATTCCTTCATCATTTGAGCAACAGAGTGAAAGCATTTAATATGACCCACAACAAAATTCACAATGTCTGTGCAACTCTGGAAATGCACTCAAATTGTTGTAAGAAGTAAATCTATTATTTGTCTAATTAGTTGGTTAGTTGTCACTAGATGATAATTTTTGGAATGGGAGAACATTTCATTCATCAGAATGCTGGTTATTTAGGGAAGGGTGCACAGGCACTTGTTTCTGTAATAAATTTTTGACCCATAGTATAATAATAACACAAGGTATCTAACTCCAAATTAAACGGAGTACCCCCCTTCCTTAGAATCACGCTCATTTACACTTTCAAAGAAAAGGCAGTGGCAAACTGTTTATACCTATGTCATCTAAGATAACTTATCTACACAACCATGTATGGCTTGCTTGTCTTTGTTTTCTTTAATCTCCGTAAACAGTGTCAAAACTCTACTCGCCGAGTAGAAAAGTTGAACTAAACCATACAACAGTATATGCTAAGGCCATCCTTAAAAATATTTACTCAAGCCCTAGAGGGGCTTGAGTTATCTAAAACGATGCTAGGTCATCGATTTACTTAGTTTAAAAACACAAAAATATATTATTTTAATAGATAAAAATATTTCTAGAAACAAAAATGAAACTTATCTTGAAAACGTCTGTATATTCAAAGATATTAAGTGTTAAATATCGGATTCTATTTTATGGATTTTCTATTAACTTTTTTACTACAATTGGTCTCGGTGGACTAACGTAAGTGTGGATTATAAAAATACAAGATTTTCTATTAACTTCCTTACCATTGTTTGTGGTAATTGTATGACTTGAAAATATAGAAATAAGAAAACCAGATTTTCTGTAAACTTTGTGATAAGTCAAATACAAAGAGAATACATTTTTAAAGTTCATGTACATGTATATTACTCAATGAGATTACATAGAAACAGTATACCAAAATGCTTAAAAGTACATGTATATATATTTTTATTTATGGAGTTCAGGAAACTTAAGTATACTGTAGATCACTAATTTTTCGCGACACCTTATTTTCGCCAGATAGCCGTTGACTCTTTATTAGCAAGACATATTTTTCACGAATTGTTGTTTTCCTCTTTATAATCGTAAGGAATACTTTTATACGTGAGAATGAAATTTTCGCGAGCTCATTGTCTCGCGTAATTATGTGAAAATAAAGTTCTCGCGAATAAAACGTGATTTACAGTACGTTAAACAGGGATATGTCCAACAATTGTAGATATTTTCAAAAGGAGGGAGATCTAGAAATTTCTAATAAATCCTTAATTAAATCCCTACTCCTTAGGCCATCCTTAAAAATATTTTATTTTGCGGTAACGCGCCTCATCATTTTAGGCGTGGGTAGGTAGGTAGGCTTATTTTATTTTTTTTTGGAGACAAAAAGTCAGAATTAAATTTCGATTATATAGAGGTTTTAACTATGTCTTAGATTTCACTTTAAGTTACTTATCAAACAAGAAAATTAAGGCATTCTTAATGAATCCAATCTTTTATTGTTCAAATATCAGAACACATCAGTTCTTTTTTAAAAACGGCGTCTACAGGTGCAATGGGGACGTAAAAAATGTCAATAGGATAAAATTAGAAAATGGATATGTAAAAAAAAAAAAAAAAAAAAATTTTTTTGAACCCATAAAAAAAATCCAGTAGGGTGGATTTTGGTGAGTCGGTCGCGTTACCGCAAAAAAACAATTTTTTAAGGATGGCCTAATCTCGGGCAAAGAGAAAAATTAAAGAATGCGTGGGTTTAAAAATTGAATTCCAGATTTTAAATATTGCATTGAATAAAAAAATTTCATAGTGTCTTATTTTCCATAAAAACACTATGATGTTTTTCCAGTGTAGTTTTAGAAATAGATTTTCAGCCAATCAAATTCAAGGTCCAATTCTTTGCCCTAGACTAGAACATACCATACGTTTCACTTTCCATTCGGCGAGCAGAGTTTTGAAGCTGATTACAGAGATTAAAGAAAATAAAGACAAGCATATCAGATATGGCTGTGTAGATAAATTATCGTAGAAGACATAGGTATAAACATTTTACCAGTGCATTTCCTCTGAAAGTGTAAATGAGCGCGATTCTAAGGGAAAGGGGTACTTTGGTAAATCGGAGTTGCATACCTTGTGTTATTATTATACTATGGGTTAAAATTTATTCCCGAAACAAATGCGGAAGGGTGATTTGATATTTGCAATAGTGACATTTTTCCTTGACAATGTACAGATTTTAAAGTAGGGCTAAGTCCAGGGTTTGCTGTTTAGTGAGGTGTTGAATTCGGTGTGGGTTTATACACTTTTGTTGAACAGCTAGATAAAACGCCTTCTATCACGCCAGGGAGTTCTCTGTGAATTTTCTGGGTCTGGCATTGGGCTATATATGTACATTATCATATGATAAACTTTGGTTAAAAGTTTGTGAATTGGGGGGATCAAAACTTTTAGCTGATCCTGAAAACATTTTACTTCTAAGTGTTGTATAATTCTGAGGCCTTTTCATATGAGCAAGCGTTTGTGAACATTACTTTAGGAGGAATAAGGAAATCTATTGATTAAGTTTAGCTAAGTGTTAGAACAGGCTTCTGTGTGCTAAAACATTCCAACAGTCAGACACCTAAGTGTGTATTTTTAAATGTTAACATTTTTTTCCCTTAGATCCCTGGCATACCCAACAAACTTAAAACATAATTCCTTATAATTATTTATATTTATGTAAAACAAAATTTTAAATGTGAATTTTAAAAATTTCTAATAGATTTACGTGACATTAAAATATATGAGGCCTCCCATGTTTAAGTTTGATAGTCATCACTTACTGATGTCAGACACAAGGACAGCCGCATATGTATATGCATATTAGGCTGCTGACCTTTCACTTGCCGAAATTTACATTCAGGTTTGATTATCAAGAAATCAACTCACCTAAATTTCAAAGAGTTATCACAAAGAAAGCAATTAGAAATGTAAATATATGGTCATATTTGCAAATTAAAGGACAGACCTTACAAATATAAAATTTAAAAGTCTAGTAAGTAAATAGATAGGGCTGAAACATGCCCACCACAATACGATATATTTCCCAATACTTGTGATAGTGAGATTCAATTCAATTTTTGCGATACAATACTTTTAAAACAACTCACAAAGTTAAAAGAAAACCTATTCAGATTTCAAAAGGCAAGTAAAAGGTGATGATACAATACTTCTGTAGATTTAAAGAGCATTTTGTGCATGTCAATACTCGCAGCAGCCTGCTCTGTAACTTTGTCTGTTGCCATTTTCTGCTTTTTGTGTGTCTAACTGTTGAAATGAGGTGGAACCTGATGTATTTCAGCCAGTATGCAGACCTAATTATTAAAAAAAAAAAAAAAAGAAACTATTGAACCAAAAATCAGGATAGTGAAGTAAATCAAAGTATTAATATTTAGGTAAATCATTTCAGTCCTATAAATAGAGAGAGACTGAAACCTGGGAGCAGTTAAAATTGGGCAGTAGACAGGGGCCAGTGGGGAGTATCATTTTGACCTCACTAAAAGGCTCACTTATATAACTATTATCCATCATCAGAATTTAGCCATGCCTATTACAAGAAGTCTTTTTTTGGACTAAATGTAGGCATGCATCTAAAGTTAAAGGTAAATTAATACTATAGATTTTTGTGGGACTCTATACACCCAGTTATTTTCTGCTGTTTTTTGAGGTGGTGAAGCTTATATGTTTTATACACTCAAGCAAACAGCAATATAAATGCCTTCTTTCATAATGGATAATTTTATCTTAAATTTTCTAGATATGGAAGTAGGCTACAAACTATAAATGTATTTTGAGATGTAAATTCAATAACCATCACTTTTGAGTATATAATACATGTACTTAAAGAGGTTCAAAACTTGTGCTTCTTAGTTAGGCATATTTTCCCTGAAGTGCATACTTCTGATCATCATCATTGTTAATGAAATATGTCATGGTGTAAAGTATAAGTTCATCATTGTACCATCATATATATAAGTCTGTCTTTAAGGTTTCAGAAATAAAAGGCATTTTTTAAAGCCATCAGAGATTTATATGCAAAATGAGAAAACAATTTGGTTGAAGACATTGTAAGCAATTTTAAATGATGTAAATTGCATGGATTGAGTAAGAAATAGGAAAAGTAGGGGAGGCTGAGGAGGGTTGAAATCAGGTTTTCGTAAAATTGCTGTGACGTAATTTAGTGCTGTCTGTTTGCTACAATAATCATACATTTGAGGCATAAATCATTTTTTTTTGGTCTGTTTCGATTATTTTTAACTGACCTAAGTCTAAGTTTTTGAACTACTTTTAAAACAAACAAAATCTTCCTTGATTAGCAACATCTGTGACCCTGACCTTTAAGTTTGACCTTTTGAAAATCTTTCATCTTAGCCATGAGCTACCACTAAGAGACATTGTTTTTTTTTTTAAACACATAATTTAGGTTGCTCATCTACTGATTTAAAAGTTCAAGTGGCTACTTAAAGACACAAAAAATTGTACCTGTAAATTTTCCTCCATTTCAGGATTTGCCAGAAGAGACGGTTGGATGAGAGGGTCAAAGGTGACTGGGGGGAGAGATGTGTAGACTTATTTAACATCTTAGAAATCATTGGGGAGGGGACCTACGGCCAGGTTTACAAAGCTAAAGACACCTTTATAGGTAAGTTCAGGTAGCAGGACCAGATAATCAGAGCTCCCATATGACGGACAAATTCCTTTTAAGAATCATGTTCAGCTTTATGCAGTTTTTGTGGAAAGCTATCTTTATTATGTCAAGGAATCTATTCCTATTCACAAAAGATTTGAAGGATTTTATTAATTAAAAGAATTCTCTTACAATCTGTTGTATCATGACTTTTGTAGATGAGTTGGTAGCCCTGAAGAAAGTAAGACTGGAGAATGAGAAAGAGGGATTTCCCATCACTGCTGTACGCGAGATCAAAATTCTCCGACAGCTCAATCATCCCAACATAGTCAACCTGAAGGAGATAGTGACCGACAAACAGGACGCCTTAGACTTCAAAAAGGACAAAGGTAGGGTTTTACACAGCTGCATCACACAGCCAGGTTATTTCTCCCTACTAGTAGAGAATGGAATCACGCATCCATGTTTTTTTTCCCTACAGAAAGAATTCAAAATATAGAAAGATATACTGTTTTTGAAACATTACAAGATTTTGTCTGAATGATTTAGGCTGGAACTTGCTATTTAAAAAAAATAAAATTATAATTTTGGTAAAATATGATGTTTTGAAAACTCATAGCTTTCACCCTGTTACATTTGCAAACAATTTCCCGTGTCTTTGAATTCAGTCAGACACATCTGTGCTAAAAGAATTCAACTCTGCTGGACTCTCAGTGTTTTGATTTTGCAGATTGACCACATTGGCAAAAAATGTGAAAATGAAATTTGAGCAATATTGTCATAGTTCAATCAAATGTATATACTGATCCTTTTCCAAACTCATTAATGTATAACAAGTATGCTTTGAATTGCCTAGGTGCCTTTTATTTGGTGTTTGAGTACATGGATCACGATCTGATGGGACTCCTGGAGTCAGGAATGTGCCATTTAAAGGAAGAACATGTGGCCTCCTTCACCAAACAACTCCTGGATGGCCTAAACTACTGCCACAAAAAGAACTTCTTACACCGAGATATTAAGTGCTCCAATATATTATTGAATAACAGGTAAGTTAATTACATAAGGATGATTTCATGAAATTTTACTTTGCAAATATCTTTTTTTTTTCAGCTTTGAGCATTATATTATATGCATGTTACAGTAATTGTCAGTCTGTCTGGAGTCTGTGTTTATTACATGTGTATTTTTTGTGATTGTTTTTTTTTATCTGTTAAGATTCAGCTGTTATAAATGTGACTTCTGCAAAAACCTTTACTGTATTCTCTTTAATAAATAGTAGAACTCTGCTTTGTTCAATGTAATAAATGAAATGTAATGACTCTGACCTTGTATTATGGAGAGGACTTTTAAAGGCAGTGCCTGCTGTCCAATACTATTATCTATATTGATAATAAAAAAAATGTGACTTTCCTTTAGAGACTTTCTACAGGTCCAGCCTGTCTGTTGTTCTGCCAGTGGAGGCAGACATAACTAACTGTGTTCTGTTACAGGGGTCAGATTAAGTTAGGAGACTGGGGATTGGCTCGTCTGTACGAGGCCGACGACAAAGACAGACTGTACACAAACAAAGTGATCACACTGTGGTACAGGCCCCCGGAACTATTACTCGGGGAGGAGAGATACGGACCCGCCATAGATATTTGGAGTATTGGGTAAGATTTTATGTATATATACAGGGAAACTTGTCTATTCTGAATGTTGTAATCCTGAGTCTTGTCTAATATAGCATTAACTTTGAGTCCCTTGCAGTAAATTCAATTGAGTAAAATGTTCTCTTATCCAAAATGTTGTGTAATTTCCAATGATGTCCAGATTCAACAAGTTTTACTATACCTTTAATACTATTTGAAAGAAATAGTGCACATTGATACAATGTGAGGAATTAGATTGATTTATTTTGAGTGCTGACTTTTATTGGGAGATTTAGGATTTAACTAAAATAGAATTAAGATCTAATCTGTAGATATTCTGTTTGGTGAATTTCAGGTGCATTCTTGGAGAGTTGTTCACCAGGAAGCCAATATTTCAGGCGGGACAGGAGTTTGCTCAGTTAGAGCTGATCAGTAAGACCTGTGGCTCTCCCTGCCCCGCTGTGTGGCCCGACGTCATTAAGCTGCCACTGTTCCACACCTACAAACCCAAGAAACAATACAGAAGAAGGCTAAGGGAAGAATTCTCTTTGTAAGCAGTTCAATTCTCGCTCATGGAAAAAATCTTGATTCTTCAATACACTGAAAGTATTAGTCATTACATTGGTATTCATTTCATCTCAAGATAAAGGGTCATGTGAGAAAAAGATATCTACATATTTTTGTTCAAGTCACTTTTCAAGTTCAGAAGTTATGCATAATAAAGATATTGATATGTTTTTATGTATAAATCCAAAATCTGACCTCAGAAGTCTTTTTACTTTCTTGCAGTCTTCCTAAGACAGCTTTGGACTTAATGGACCAAATGTTAGAACTGGACCCCTCCAAAAGAATCACCGCTGAGGCAGCACTAATCTGCCCCTGGCTGAGGGAGGTGGATCCCATGAGAATACCCCCTCCAGAGTAAGATTGCTGGGGGAAAAAACAAGCAAATTTGTAAAATTTAATTTGCTGAAAATTTACTTTGAAGTTTTTGTTTTATAAATATTATTTTATTGATGCTATGAACAGACCATTTGACCATTTTCAAAAGTAAGAACTTTTTGTTTCAGAAATGTATTTTAAAGAAAAGAGTTCTTTTTACAGAATCAGAGCATTCCAAGATTTAACAATTTTTTCCCAAAGATTTGATTTTATGAATATGCCTTTCTTCCTCATAGTCTACCTAAAGATCAAGACTGTCATGAAATGTGGTGCAAGAATAGGAAAAAGCATATGAAAGAAGCACAGAAGAGAGGAGAGGATACCTCATCAGCTCAATCCAGCACCACCAAAGTGGCATCCAGTAGTTCCAATTCCAGCATAGGAAAAACGGAGGGAAAAGACACCAGGCGATCCATGTCGAGTGATAGAACACTTCCAACAAAGACAAAGCCTCCAGTGACAGGGGCTAACAGCACAAACAAGACCCCAGTGGGGATCTTTAATAGAAAAGATAAAGTAAGTGGTGCCTCAGGAATTCCTGGACTAGATGTGGCTACCCAAGAGCAGCAGATAGAGGCACCACCAGCAGACAGTGAGGTGAAGGAGGCCGCGGCTCCTGTCAGTAATCAGTTGTCACAGATGATTTCACTTCTCCAGAAGGGGATGTCCGTTCCCGATGTGGCTAAGAGTGTGAATGTGACACTGGACGATCAAACACAACAGCTGATGAGTAATCTTAATGCTCAACTCATGCTCGCAGCACAGTTGTCTACAGATCAGGGAGCTGCAGTACCTCCCAGCCAGCCCGAAACGTCAGTCAGCCAAATCCCTTATCCTTCTGAAGGATATCGACAAGATTATGGTAATCATAGTTCAAGCAATATGTTTGGGGGGGCCAAAGGGGGAGGGTCAGTGGAGGGTAATTCTAGTTTGTACAGTCAGGATTCCAATGCAGGGATGGGGAGTGAAAATGCCGGAGTTAAAGCTGCCTTAGCCCAGTTGTTGGCTCAGCAGGGGATGCGTGTGATTCAGGGTGGAACGGAGATCTCCGCCTCTGAAACTCGAGTGAGTCACACTGAGACTTACAGCAAGGCAGAACCTGGTTACTATTCGTCAGACAGGCCGGACTACAGCAGGTCTGGCAGCTATGGCGCCGGAAGTATCTACTCTGAAGAAAGTTCCAGGGGAGGCTACTCTAGTGGTGACAACTACAGTGGGCAATATAATCCCCCGAGTGGTGGATCCGGCGGAGCGGGCTATTACGGACAGTATCCAGGGGAGGGAAGGCCACCCAAGTCATACGCAGAAGCAGCCCAAGGTGTTCCTAAACAACCCAGGAGTATCCTGAAGAACAAAGCCTCTAGTTCAGCACTGCCTGCGAAGCCACCAATGGACCCTCCCATGAATCCAAGAGGGGGTTATCCCCCACCCCCCTCAGGTCACAGTGGGCATTCTAGGGGTGGAAGGGGTGGATGGTAATTATAATATATAGCTGGATCGTTTTAATTATCGTTTCCTCTAGGGGTCAAGTGGATGTTGGAATGAAAAAATAGGTTAAAAAACTAATTGGTGTTTAGGATTAGTGTGATACCGTTAAGATATGTACAGCAATAGAAAAAGCCCACTTTGAAAATAATCTTTGGTGCTAGAACTGTTTGTGGGGGATGCCAAGCTTTGAGATGGTTCCACATTTACTCTTGAAGTCTTTTATATGCTCTGTGATTTCTATTGAGTCCACACTGAAGTACTATATGTTTAATATATTTTAACTTTATTGATTAATGACAATATTAAAAAAAACATTTTAGCAGCCTCTTGTTGTAGAAAGCAAAGGACAAATGTTGACTGAGTTGTAAAAGTTAGGGTCCATGGCTTTTGAATGTATTTAAGCTTGTAACGAAGTTAAAATTGTATATATTGTTTAGTGTGTAAAGATTAATATTATTTGCAGTTTAAATGAGAGGAAGGGAGAGAGAAAGAGTTTGTGAATGGTTGTTGGAAAAGTTTTTATTTATGTGGTTTTCTTCATAAAGGAATTGTGAAGTCATGTTCACAGTAGTTCATCAAGAAAAGTTCTTATGAAGTATGTGTTGGGACACATAAACAGCTCGAAAATGTATGCATGGTGTAAACATGGTAAAGCAAAGGGCATAGGTATATCTTGAAAAAAAATCTCTGAATTGTACATGTGTGAACTGAAATAAAATTTCCACTGTTTGCTCTTCTCATCTTGTTCTTTCAGGAGAGGATTGTGCAATAATTTACTTGGTTCAGTTTTCTGTGTATAAATGATTCTAAGAGTCAAGTTCTTGATAATTCCTGCTTGCAATATTGTATCGGTAAATAAATTTTTGATTTAATAAAATTTTTAACGTCATAAATTTTGGACTTTAAAAATTGTTATTAATTAGTGAATTTTTTTTAAATAATGAAAAGATTGATTGGAAATTAAAAATAATAATATTCTGATTTTATGAATTTGATTTGTATTGGAAGCAGCACTGACAAGGACTTTATCAGGAAAAATAAAAAGAAACAAACCAACTACACTGCTTTGTGTGCAGACATGAAATTTTCCCTTGTACTACTGAAGCTTTGTATTATCCCCTTAAAAAGTATCAACCTTTAAATTTCTGTTAAAAAATAATTTGTAGTAACATTGTACATTTGTAAATCTGATTCTGTTGTATACATTAAATGAAGGAACAAGGTAAAATGGTAATTAAAATGCACGAATTTTGTAATCTAAACAAAGAGTAATTATCTTAAGTTCTTGTACATACTTCTATTAGAGATAGACTTGAAATATAAAAGAAGAAATTTGGATACAAAATTTTTTTTTTCAACATTGTAACTTGTTCCTTTATCAAGTTTATTGTTCTCACTGTGAATATTGTGCTTAGTATTCAAGATTTATTGATTTTAGAAACACAGTCCCCTTTAGGGTACACGTTTGTGATTAGGGGCACTTGTTGCTATTTGACTATTACAAAAGAGTTAAATATTTTATTCCTAGACTTGCTGTACTTAATTTGTGATTCCCCTTAGATTTTGAATTGTCTCGACTTTCTGGAAGAGCATCCATATTTTTGTGATTGATAAACATGGGGGGGGGGGGTATAAGTTTCAACCTAAAGGGGCTGGGTGGTTGTGGCCATTATTAGACTATTTTGATCTCCTTTAGAAGAAGAGCTCCGTATAAAGATATAATAAAATGATAAAATTTTACAACTAAAATTTATGAATTTTTTCTTTGCCAAATGATAGCTGACAGCTTAAGATATCCTATCTTAAAAATTAAGTATTATCTGTTTGTTAATTTGTTTCACTACCTAGCCTCCTTAAGAATTTTTAGATATGCAAGTAATTATTAAAATTTTTCCTTAGATATTTCAATCAAACCAAATTTTATTAGTTTCTTTATTTAATACAATTAGATAATAAAGGCTTTAACATAAACATATGGACCAAACCTGACAATTTATATGTTAATTTTTAAATTATACCCTGTCTGAAAATTCTTAGAATCTTATAACATATTCTTATTCACATTGACATATGAAGAAAAAAAATATTGGAAATTATTTTTTAACTTCTTTTTAAAAGAAATTCATTTTTGAAATCATTGACTTCGCGATGCTCAAATTTTGTTTGAAGGAAGAAGCTTAGGATATTGTACATTAAATTGATATTTTATGATTAGTACATAGTTTCTTGATTATTTAGGGTACCTGTTTTCCATGGTTATTACTGTATACTTGTCACTGTAAAGCTATTGTGTCAATCTCTTCTGACAAGGAAGCATAATGAAGAGTTATCTCCTCTTTATATATGTAAATGTGTAAATTAATGAAAATATGAAGTAATTTACCAGAAGGTATTTAAAGAAAAATTTAAATAAAAAAATTAAAATTGACATTTTACAATTTCATTTAGTATATTTGGAAATCATCAATGTTCAAAAGTTAATTTTTTAAGTCCAATTTAAGAATGTGTTGTTGACACAATAGCTCCAAATGAAGATTGTATGATTTGTTGATTAAATATTTAAGTAATTGAAAGAAGAGGCTGAGCCAAACCAGGAATGCTATGGTACATGGAACCTAAATAAAAAAGACAAATGCAAGTTGTAGGAAATGTTCAAGACTACAAGACTGATATGCTTAAGATGGACGTTAAAATAACAGCTTTCTAGGATATTGATGTGTGTTGAATTCAGTGTTGTGTGGATTTGCATTGTGATTGTGCATTCTGGAGATTTTTTCGATCACACATAGGAAGTTGTAAATGTTGAATAATGGCCGATAAATGATAAATGGACACTTGCACTGCTATGTATCTGAAGCTCAGGTCTGGGGCCACACATAAGAAGACTAAGGTGGGTTTTGTCCACTAAGCGAAGGTCTCTGGACCCTCCAATTAGTGGCATTATTGTTTTTATGCATGGGGAGAATTTCATGTGTAATTTCTCCCTGGATTTTTCCCCCCAGAATTCAATCTTTTTTTACTAGACCAGAATTAAGATACATGTATATATTTTGAAATTAAGGAGCAAAATATTGAAGTTCTGCATAGTTTTAGATAAGATGTTGAAAACAAAGCACTTGCTATAAAGCAAATATCTTTTGGTGTGCTGAAGAAAAAATTGAGAAAACTGGATGGATGAATTTTAGTTAATCCCCTTGATGATGAACACTAGGCACATTTTTTTTAAGTCTCAAAACTAAATAAGCAAAATTGATTATAAAATAATTAAAGAGGAAAAAAAATAGAATTTGACATCAGACAGAATATGAAGGAAAGGTGTACTTTACCTGTAAATATTTCTTTAATTGGAAAATGAAAAAAAGTGTAGAGGATGGAAAAGAGGCTTGTCATTTGTCAAGGGGCAAAACTCTTACAAATGACATGCTCTTCTGATTTTGACAGCTCATGCTCAGCATTGAAAAAAATTCTATTTTTAGTATATAGGAAATCAGTCTTTAAAATTATACTTGAGAAAAATTTTGGAACATCCATTTATTTCTTCAATGCAAAGAGGATGAACTGCCAATCACATTACAACAATTATTATAATACTAAATAGCAGCTTAAAAAAAACTTGGAAGAATTTTGAAGAAGATATGGAGCTGAAGGCCCAGTCCACTTAAACTGTGAGTACTAAGGACATTTATAAGTCCTTTTTTTCTATGAATCAGGTTCTTCAAAGTAGTTATGACTGTTTTTGTTCTTTATTTGGCACATATGTGTAAGTGTTCTGGTTAGAAGAGGAGCAATTTTGAAGGTTGAATTCTAATTTGATCGGTTTCATTTCTAAAATGGTAAATGGATGAGTTGGGGAAAAGTTGTCTACAGAATTGCAGTTGATTTGTTAGAATAATCTGTTTCTTAGGACAAGTCCTAAACCGGGTCTGTTGGACATTTAGCAATAGAACATTTGTCAGATGAAAAAAAAAAGTCTTGGAGATTCTGCATGGTGTTAATTGATGAGATGCACACATTCTTAGAAGGTCCTTTGAGATCGGAGATTGAAGGGATAAATATTTTAGTAGTTTGATCTGTGACATATTTCTAGCATTCGGTGTTTTATAGTGGAAATGGGAGAAGAACACAGTCGACCAGTCTGGGATTTGAACCCAGGCCCTTTGAATTCCTCTACCTGCTGAGTTATGTGGCCTACGACGACTGAACCCGATTTGCCGCCACAGTAGTATGTTAATCATAGATTACTAAAGTACAGGGATGATAAATGTGGAATTGCAGATAGAGATCAAGTTTTTTTTTTAATCTGATTGAAATCGAACCTTCACTAACTCTTATTATGGCCCTGTAATTGAAGACTTGGAGGGTATATAGTCTTTGCCCTGTCCATCTGTCTGTCTATTAATCTGTTTATCTGCAAAAACTTTAACATTGACCTTAACTTTTGACTGAGTAGGGCTGTGGCTTTCATATTTCACAGGTGTATTCCTCATGACAAGACATTTGAGTACCACCAAATTTGACTTTGGAATCTGACCCCCTTTTACAAAAAAATTACCAAACTTTAAGCTAGCTAGGTCTTAACTTTTGAACAGTTGGTGCTAGGGCTTCCTTGCTTCATGTTTCTTCATTGTAACAGGACCTTTCAATTGGTATAAGTATTTTTGACCTTGACCTTAGCCTTTGACCCAATTTTCCTCTAGATACCAATAATTTTTACCTTGGAGTTTGACTTGCATATCAAATAACTTAAACCTTTGCCATAGGGGGGCATCAGTGTTTCACAAACACATCTTGTTTTATTTTGATTGTATGTTGTTCAAATGAATGTCCCTCTCAAGAATATTTCACCTATATGGAGATGCCACAACTTGCTGGTGGCAGGCTGCAAATTTTGTCCCATACTTGGCACTCGGGGGCCATTGAGCAGTGAGGGATCTTTTTCGTGCCAGCACCTACTGCAACGTGGGACCTAGGTTTCATACAGTCTCTTCTGAAGGACTGGTCTCGACGTCCCACATTTGAATTAACAATTGATATAAAAAGGAGCTAGTGAAGGTTTGATTTCAATTAGATTGATTGTTTTTGGTCACAACTACAAGGTTATTAATTTATTGGGTCAAGGTCATGCATGAAGGTCATTTGTCTCTACAGTTTTTGAAAAGTAGTGCATCTTCACAAAGGATATTTGAGTTTTCCAGTTTGCTTTGATGAAAAATACCTTCCTTTGGGTACTAGGTCACAATCATTTTGGAAAGCTAGATGAACAGTATTATCTAACCATCCTAAATGCAGTTTTATTATCGGATTGTTTAGTTATAACCAAATTGTGTGATGGCATATGGATTTGATGTCCATTTGAGCACATTGCAGTCATTCTGGTTATTTTTATCCAAGTTAAGAAAAAGTATTGGTCAAGATAGGTCTGAAGAAAGAAATTTAAAGATGATCATGGAATTCATTACAGTCCAAGAAATGTTTGGAGAGACCAAAGTGTGATTCCTGGTCTTTCTGTCAAAGATAAGTCATTGGATTGCCCAAAGTTTTATCAGCCTTGTCTCTTTTTGTATCAAATACTGAACTTGCTGATGCTTTCCTTGTGTCGCATTCAGACAGGCTTAAAACGCCAGTAATAAATAGTTCGGTTGATAGCTATAGAACACCTGACCCCAATGATTTGGGGGGTGGGGTGTGAAATCGTGGTCTAGTCTGTTGCTTTCTAAATCCTCTTTGGTGCTGTGCCATGACCATGGTGAATGGTTTTGTTTGTTCATTCAATGTCCCTTCAGCATTTTTTCATTTACAGATTGAGGGGCCACTGCTTACTGGTTTAAGACTGCAAATTTAGACCTGTACTCTGCCAGGGACTATTTTTCTTGCAAGCACCAACTGCAATGCATAAACTTGGTTAACAATATTGGTCTTATCTTAAGGACTTGTCTCCACATTCGCACCGACTAGGATTTGAACATGCCATGTTTTAAGATCTACTCTTTAATCCCAATGACTCCTAGAGCAAACACTCTAACCACTGCACCAGTTGGGCAAATGGTGAGATAAAGTAGTTCATAGACCATTTTATTTTGGTTGAGTTTGGGCTGATCAAGTCAATTTTTTCGGTTGTAAAAGCATGCATATGCTGTCTGTTGTTATGGAAAGATATCTTGATGCATGTATGACAGTCAAGGAAGTTCCTTGGCTGGGTTTAGTGTTACTGACAGAGTATGTGTTTAAAGTTAATTTAGATGCCTTAGGTATATGAGTCCGGATTTTATCCATAGCAATTTTTCAGCATTGTTTAAGAACTTTTCTCTAGAAGTGGCAGTGTAGCATACTGGAGGAATAAGCTGATGTAGAAGTAAAGTCTCTGATTGGACCATGGATATCAGCCATGAAAGTGAAGTAGTAGTGCATTTGTCTAGTAATACAGAAAAAAACATCCTTATTATGAAGAGCCAGGGACAAACAATTTTGCTCTGTTAAATGCATGTTTATCTGTTAAGTTTTCCAATATATTTTAAAGTCATAGGAGATGAAAATCACTTTGCTGTAAATGTCAATTCATCATGTGTGTTTACTATAAGCTTATTTTACTGTATAGGGATATACAGTTGAACTGCAGTATCATTAGAACATTGATATCTCGAATACCATGGATAGCTGATTTGGAAGTCCCAACCACTTACTTCTTCAGTATTTTACCCTAGGTAGTATAAATCCAAAGTATGTTCTCAGTCCCATTGAGTTAGAGATAATGAGCTTAGACTGGGTTTTCTATATAGTACATTTCCCCTTTCCTACTGCATTTGGGTGACCAGTGTGGAGACCTTGTTAAGGTAATGTGTAAATTATTAAGTCCTGACTAGTGCTCCTGAATTCATGCTGCAGGAGGGAGGAAAGTTAAAGCTATATATAGATTCCAATTCTACCAGGCTGCTCAGTAGCTAGAGCATCGATCTGAAAGTTGAAGGCCGCAGTTCTTTTTTTTGTGGGGGGGGGATCTTTCAAGGAAGGAGGAATGAAGTTGTCTGAAAGGCTTGTTCACTAGTATAAGATGATAGCTAACTCAGCTGCTATGAAAGGAGTAAGGGAGTTGGAATTCCTTGGGTTTGATAAATTCTTTTCTGGTTTGTTAATAATTTTCTTCCTGTTTGATATTTTCACAAGCAGGAATGAAATGGTTGTTTTAATTTTGTGCTTTCCTGTGCAGTCTTGTTTTGGTATAATCATGGTGATGTGGAGTTTTATCTATAGTTACATGTAGATCAAGTTTTATCCATGATATTGCATTATCAACAGGCCTACTTACTAAGCTATCAGATCTCACTATTTTGAATTCAAAAGAGTTGTTGGGAAAAAAAACTTTCAGAAATTTCAAAAAAAGATGGTTAGGACTTGCAACTCACCAATAAGACATATCCGATGTATTCAGGATACCATGCAGTGTTCAACATACAGAGGATCAACTGTATGCAAAATTTTTCCAAAATTTAATAAATGTAGAGTCTATACCCTTAATTTGCAGCAAGAATTTATTGGAAATTAACTGGGCACTGATTCTAAATTATAGTGCATAGAAGTTGTACAATCAGTATTAAAGATTACTGAAGTTCAATGCAGAATACAAATATAGCTTGGGAAAGAGTTCTTAAATTGTTCAATTTTTAAGTTGCACAATGGTTAGGCATTCAGTACAAGTGAAGCAGATCTGAGGTGTTTCTTACAATTTGAATGAAATATTGAGTGAAAAGACAAAAAATGGATTTAGAGTGTTCTTGGGACATACAAATTTGGTCCACCTTACAAAAACTTGATACTCCAACTAGATTGCTCATGGCTGTAATTTTTGAAAGGTGAATGTTTAGTAAATGAGGGACCATAGTTTAAATATATTAGTTGATTCAGGAAGTTTTAGACAAATTAAAGTTTCAGATGAATACCACTGATGGGTCTGCTACCAGTATAAAAGATCTCAAATTGAAAGATCAAGCTGACTTTAATCCATCTCTGTCCCTATAAGAAAATCTATTGGCAGAGGTTGAAGTAGTATTAGTTTATAGGCAAAACAGGTTTCATTACTTAACAATGTTTATGTGACTTCAAGTGTTTATTTTGATGATTTGTATTCCAAGGTCAATGTCATATGTAGAGGTCACTGGAAATGTTAAGATTTTCAACTAGTATTATACTCTCAATTAAAAACAAATTGTGATTTTGTATCATGGATTTTATCTCAGATATGTGGCAATCAGCCGGGTTCAATCACCACTGGCCAGATAGCTCATTTGGTAGAGCACCTGACCGGAGTTTCAGGGGCTCATTAAAACCCGATCTGGTCGGCTGCATTTTCTCCTGTCCCATTACATTTGGTGCCATGCCTTCAAACTGACAGGTGAGAGGCCTGCCAGGGATGAGCCTGGGTTGGCATTTTTGGGGGCCAAAGACCCCGAGGGAGGAATATGGTGGTCAGCCATGTTCAATTGCCAGTGGCCAGATAGCTCAGTTGGTAGAGCACCTGACTGGAGATTCAGGGGGCCCAGGTTTGAATCCTGGTCAGGTCCTCTCCTGTTACAGATAAATGAGAACCTGTTTTCAAACCATCCATTTAAAGATTTTAATTGATGTTATTATCAGTCATCAAACTTGGCTATATTAAATATTTGGGATGCTGATGTTTTTTTTGTGAATGTTGTAGTGATTAATACAGGATGTTATTTCCATAAAAGCAGACTTATTTTATTTATCTGTTATTATTTCAGATACTTTTAGGTTTTTTGTTTTGTCTGCTTCTTGTCTTCTGGTATTTCTGATGGCATTAATTATTTTGAGTTAAATGCTACAAGTTTCTGCATGTATAATTAACTTCTGCATATACAACTTTGGTCATTTTTATATATTTCAGTTGTTTTATGACATGGAATGATATAATGAAGAAGAACCTGCAGTGAGAGAGAAACAAGTTGTTTGTAAATGGACTAAAACTGTGTCATACTGGTGCCCAGTGTTAAACTGGTGATGGTTCGATTCCATCTGGCACAAACTGGCTCCATTTTCAAATGGCATAAAGAAAAAACTTTTCCCAATGGCATTAAGGTTTGTTGTTAAATTAACAGTTTTAGTACTGAGATTAATTAAAGCATTTAAAATTGTACATGATGCAAGCTTCTCCTTGGCCTCATTTTCTTTTCTTTTTTATAAGTATGATCACGTAATACATGTATTTTAAGCATGTGCATGAACTATCCTCTACTGTATATTCATTTTATTTCAGCAATTATGTATGATTTATATATTGATCATCTTTTTCAGATGGGTGAAAATTAAACTTACTCCAATGTACCGTATATACTCGCCTATAAGTCGGTCCGCCTATAAGTTGGTTGTATTTTAGAAGTTCATTTTAGAAAGATTGACCTTCTATAATATCAGTCTTATTATATCTCGCCTATAAGTCGGACATAGAGTTTTGGACCAAAGTTTAACTCCCAAAAAAAACGACTTATAGGCGAGTATATACGGTACACAATCTACCTGGTATACAGATATTGGACTGTCAACATCCATGGATTAACTCCTCTTGAAAAGTAATGTCCAAAGTTAATTATTTTAAAGTGGATCAAACTCCAAGGTCTAAGTCAAAAGGTCAAAAAAATAAATCCATGGAAAGGACTTATCACTTAGGGCAACTTTGATTCGTACTCGAGTATTAACTCTTGGTTGACGTCACATGACCGGATGTTTACACCAATATGTGGTTTTCAAGTGAACTCATATGAGTTTGAAGGGTGTCAAAAGTAATGGCATTCATGTTTGCTCTATATGATAGTTTTATCAATAAAGTGATGATTTTTCGCATTTCTAAATTCCTAGAAATTCAGGCTCCAAGACCATAAACTGAGAATAAAAAATCAGATTTTGAATATCAAAAATTATTTAACGAAATTTTTAAACACTTTCAAGTACACAAATACATTCATAACTTGAAAAGTTTGTTTCATTTCAAAATTATTCTAATTTTTTTTTTTACATTTCATGAATAAACTGCAAAAAAAAGCATACACCATGTACCTTTATTCAAACAAATTGTATTTTTGAAAAAAAAAATGAATGAAAATCTACTTTTTTGCAGCTAAACTTTTGATTATTTAATATTTCTTAATGAAAAAAGTAAAGCAAAACATCTGTTAAAACAATGTAAAGTATGGAAGCCCTAGCACCAACTTTTTTTAAAAGTTATGGACAAGGTTAAAGTTGGGTAAATTATTGCAGAATTGGGTCAAACTCCAAGGTCAAGAGATCATCAATCTTGATCCTCAAAGAAATACTCAGTACCTTGTCACAAGAAATACATGCACTTGTGAAATTTTATGAGGGCCATAGCTCTAACCAATCAAAAGTTATGGGCAAGTTTAAAGTTTTTGTGGACAAACAGCTAAACAGACAGATAGATAAACAGTTACACAGACGACAGGACAAAACTACAAACAACCAAAATTTTGGATAATGATGGCATAAAAAGATAAGTTTGCCTGTACATTTATAGAAAAATCTTTTTAGAACATTCACATGATTTTTATGCCCCTGTAAACAAGGTTTTGGGGGTATTTAGTTTTTGCCCTCTCTGTCTGTCTTTCATGTTTCACAGATGTATTTCTTTTGACAAAACCTTTCCTTGGAACCACCTAATTTGACCTCTTGACCTTTTAGTTTGACATATTTTTACAAAAAAATACTACACTCTTACATGAACCTGGCCATAAATTTTAGCTTTTGTTGGTGGAAGGACTTTCATACCTTTTGTATGTATTCTGTGTGATAAAACCTTTCATTGGATTCCAACTTTGCCCCTTTGACCTTGACCTTGGTAGATTGACCCAATTTTAAAAACTTTAACCTTGGTCATAACCTTTTAACGGTGGGTGCTAGGGCATTCATACTGCACGTATATATGTAATCCTTGTGACAAGACCTTTCCTAGGATATACCAACAACTTTGATCTTGACCCAGGAGTTTGACATAATTTTAAAAAACATTAATCTTGACCATAACTTTTGAACAGTAAAAGCCAAGGTTTTCATACTTTAGATATGTAATCCTTGTGGCAAGACCTGTCTTTGGAAACCAACAACTTTTACCCTTTGACCTTGACCTAGGAGTTTGACTTCTTTTAAAAACATGGCCATAACTTTTGAACAGGTGGTGCTAGAGTTTCCATATTTCACAATTGTATTTCTTGTGAGAGGGCTTTACTTTGGGTACCAACATATTTGATTTGCATTTGAGAAAATTTTACCTTCACTATGTTGCCATATAGGGGCATCAGTGTTTCAGTAACGCATCTTGTTTCAAACAGAATCATACTTAAAACTCATTATTTAAATTGTCACCTCTATGCAGTTTTTAGCTCTACTGGTCAGATTTCTGTAAAATTCTTTCAAAATGCTACTCCTCCTACAGTTTTGGTCTGATTTCAGTATAACTTGGCACACAAGTAGAATACACTAAGATACATAATTCTGTGTATCGGTTTTTGATTTTGATGAACAGTGTTGCCGTGGTTACTAAAAATAGAAATTTGTGAAATTCTTTCAAAATGCTACTCCTCCTACAGTTTTGGT
>PRKT01000047.1:194223-215410 GCA_003671525.1 Saccostrea glomerata
AGGAGGGAGGTAACTCCTCGAACTGCCCGTCCTACTGCCGACTTCGAGATTGCAAGGGAGTCCCCAATCAGCTGATAAAAGGCACCAGTGGCATAGAACCGCAGGGCCAGAAGCACTTGCAGTAGGGTAGGAAGAGGCGAACTTCTCTTTGTTTTGTGTTTTAACCCATTTTCTAAAACACCGCAAATAAACATAATGGTGGCGGATCTAAAACGGTATCTGCTGAAAATTTCCTCCTCCGTCAAAGATTCCAGTGGGTTTGTCCGATCCTGCATACGACGAGGTACTCTTACAATATTTCTCATAATCATGCGCCTGGCAGCCATTTTTGTGTTGAGTCGACTTCTGAGACAGCTACATAGCTATCCCAGATATTTTGAGTAAAAATACGCCATTTTCGATATCATTATATACAATATGTATCAGCACCAAGGTTTAATCTTCGTATTCGTAAAACCTGACGTTTTTTATTGTCACAGGTATCGGCGTGGAATGGCGACCTGTTTCGTGATGGGTATATATCATTACCTTTGTTGCCTGCATTAGAAGAAGTATCAGTTATTTTTGTCGCTACCGAGTGCTGTATAGCATACGTCCGTCTAAACTGGTGTCGACTGATTACAATGAACAGTGTCTAAGTCAAGCCCGATATATAGGGGTCTTCGGATATAGTGAGAATCCGAACAAAAATGGCGGACACATTCCTTTTACGAATCGCCTTCAGCTTTAAGATAAATAAGCAAATTCAAAGAATTGTGGTCCCCCGCTTTCGGTGTCTTTGTGTGTGAGATGTCATTTTTTATGACATATTGTGTCAGATATGAACGCCCTATCAAATGACATTTAGAAATTATCAAGGTCAAGGGAACAGAAATCAACATCCTCGGAAATATTTTGTCACAAGTAATGCACATATCAAATATGAAAGCCCTATCTCTTCTCAATATAAGGAACAATATTTGTTTCTGAAACACTGATGACCCGTATGGCAAAAAAGCA
This sequence comes from Saccostrea glomerata, assembly GCA_003671525.1. Classification (NCBI taxonomy): domain Eukaryota; kingdom Metazoa; phylum Mollusca; class Bivalvia; order Ostreida; family Ostreidae; genus Saccostrea; species Saccostrea glomerata. The sequence goes on from PRKT01000047.1 coordinate 195,223, forward strand.
AAAATTAAACTAAATTAAATTAAAAAGTGGGGTCTTCTCACAAGAAACAAGGTTGTTTAATATGAAAGCCCTAACACCACCTGTTCAAAAGATATGAAATGTACGTAAAACTTCATGGTGAAAGGGTCAAAATAGCTGGTTTATTAAGAAAGGTCTTCACACATGCATGTATTACATATGTGAAATATGAAAGCCCTAACCCTAACAGTTCAAAAGTTATGACCAAGGTAAAAGTTTTTAAAGAATAGGTCAAGCTCGAAGGTCTAGGTCAAAGTTCTTGATATTCAATGAAAGGTTCTGTCACAAGGATTAAATATGATAAGTATAAAAGTCCTTGCCCTTATCGTTCAGAAGTTATGACCAAGGTTTAAGTTTTTTTCATAAGTATGGAAATCGCCAAGGTCAAGGTCAAAAGTTCAAAGTTGTTTGTATCAAATGAAAGGTCTTGCCACAAAGAATACATATGTGAAATATAAAAGTCCTATAATCTACTGATCAAAAGTCATCGCCAAGGTAATAGTTTTTAAAAATAGGTCAAACTCCAAAGTCAAGGTCAAAAGGTCAATGTTCTTGATATCCAATGAAAGGTCCTGTCACAAGGATTACATGTGTGAAGTATGACAGCTCTAGCTCTAACCCTTCAAAAGTTATGGTCAAGATTTGTTTTAGAAGGAGGTCAAACTCCAAGGTCAAGGTCAAATGTCAAAGTTCTTGGTATCCAATAAAAGGATAACATATGTGAAGTATGAAAGCCCTAGCCCTAACTGTTCAAAGATTATGGCTAAGGTTAAAGTGTTTTCATAAGTACAGAAATTTCCGAGGTGAAGGTCAAAAGTTCAAAGTTGTTGGTATCCAATGAAAGGCCTTGCCACAAAAAATACATATGTGAAATATGAAAGCCCTCGTCCTTACTGTTCAAAAGTTATGGCTAAAGTAAAAGTTTAGAATTTTAGTGTAAAAGTGGGTCAAAATCCAAGGTCAAGGTTAAAAGGTCAATTTGGTGGTACCCAAAGAAAGGTCTTGTCACAAGAAATATACATGTGAAATATGAAAGCCAAAGCTCTTCTAAATCAAAAGTTGTGGGCAAGGTTAAAGTTTTTGTTACGGACGGACAGCTAGACAGACAGACGGACACACGAATAAGATTTAATGTCCCTTCGCTTTGGCGAAAGCGGCGGGCAATACTGTCTTTCTGTTTACGGAGTTTAATTAGAGTTCACAAAATCGTAGACACAGTGCGGGTCTTTAAAAACAGAAATATTGTGTCATTATAAAGAGCATCGTCGCAAACCACGGCCAAAATGTACGATCCTCTCCCATTCTGGAGAGAGCTACTCCGGATCGTGGCTTGAGACGATGTATAAAGAGGAACAGATTCATTTCTTTACATTTAGTTTTACATATCCGCTTTAAAAAAAGAAAAAAGTATTTTTTTAATATTCCATTTATATAATAATTTAAATTTCATTTTTATGCATGTTCTTTAAGGTTTTTATATCCTTTATTACGATTTTCTATGCAATATATGCATGTTCTTAAACAATCTAATAAAAATTAGGTCTTTGATCCGCTCCAGTTTGATCAAAGATCTGATTTTAACCAGACTGGTTCTTAGAGGGTTTTGTATCAAAGCGATATTCTATTCAATTTCTTAAAGTTAAAGATTTTTATATCCTCGCGAGATTCTATTCCATATATATACATGTTTCTGAGCTTTTGCACGTTAAACAACAATCAATCAATCTAAGCTTTTTATATCCTCGCGATATTCTATTCAACATATGCATGTTGTGTTAGGTTTTTCGGGTACTGTTACTGGATTGGGGTCAATGATATTGAACTGGAGGGAGAGTATGTTGACATGTGGAACAGGACTCAAAACTACACGAACTGGAAGGGTGATCAACCAAATAATAAAGACAAAAGAATTTTTTTTAAAGAGAAAAGAACAGACGTCCAGCGCTGTTACGTGATCGACACAGATGGAAACATAGCTGATGTCGACTGCTCTATGAAATTCTCTGCCTTTTGTGCCGGTAAGGGGAAAAAATATTTAGTACGTTTATTCAATTACCGCCAATGGAATACAAAAACTCGATTTTCAACGAGTGCAAAACATTTACACTTGAACACAACTCTGAAAAGGAAAAGATTTATCCTTGCCCACCCTATATTTCTCTTGCTTATCTTTTATGTAAGCTCACCTAAGTCCGTTTTCTGTCGTCGATAGCTTTCGTAAACTTTTTACATTTTCATCTTCTTCTCAAGAACCACTGGGCCAATTTTAATCAAACATGCCACAAAGCATCCATGGGTAAAGGGGATTCATATCTGTTCAAATGAAGGGTCATGCCCTCTTCCAAGGGGAGATAATTATGAGTTATTGAAAAATTAATGGCATATTTTGCTCAGCTGAGCTTTTCTGATCACATTTTGTTTGGCACCCGTCTGTCTAGTTGTCCGTCTGTATAAAAACTTTTCACATTTTGACTTCTTCTCAAGTACCACTGGACCAATATCAACCAAACGTGCAACAAAGTATCCTTGGGTAAAGGGGATTCAAGTTTGTTCAAATGAAGAGCCACGTTCTTTTTGCAAGGGGAGATCAATAGGAGTCAGTGAAAAAATGATGCCATGTTTTAAAAATATTCTCAAAAATCACTGGGCCAGGAAAGCTGAAACTTATGTGAAAACATCCTCAATTAGTGTAGATTCATGACCCCCCAGGGTTAGGGAGGGGCCACAATGGACTACTGTGGTTTCATCAATATTCGTTGAGCACCAATTTTCGTGGATTTCGTTCTTGAGCAGATCCACGAATTCAAATGTTCATTGAATTACGAAATATGACATTCATTTGTATAGGCAATTCTTTTGTCCACGAAATTACGTATCCTCGAAAACGTCTGTTTTACAAAATCCACGAAAATTGATGCCAACGAAAATTGATGAAACCACAGCATTAAATTTTTTCATAAGAATATGTAGGAAAATATAATTAAAAATCTTCTGAAGAAGAACAGCAAAGCAATGATTCTCATAGTCATACTAGAGGTACTGTGAGCAATGAGCTCACTAAATGATACCCCCGCCTCCCATATGAATATAATGGCATTGTCCGTGTTTTGCTCTGGAAAATCCAAAATATATGTCAGATCAAAAAGTAAAAATAGGAGGTGCACAATGGCAATATGTAATAAAGATTCTGTGAAAGTTTCATTTTTCCTTCAGTGGTATGAGAGGAGTTGCGGTTAAGAGATGGGTACCCCAAAGCGTAACAGACGGACGGACGGACAGACGTACAGACGGACGGACGGACATAACGATTACTATATACCCTCCCGCTTTTCAAGCGGGGGTATAAAAAGTTCTTTTATGAGGTTACGTACATGAAACATATTTTTTTTTTCATTGGATTCCAAACGTCCTCACTGAAAACATTTTTGACGGTTAGTTATTAGCTGGCCACTAGTTGATATTATGAGTCGGCCGTCACGTACTTAAAATTACGTAGTGCGTAATTTTCCTTAAAGTGGTATAATGATATTTATCGTGTTCATCATGCATTCAAAACATAAAACGTTTATAACTTTTGAAAGCTGTCAGTGACACTTGTCTGTACTGATGCAGAAATTTACCATTGGACTTGGATAAGGTTAAGATTTTTTAATGCCATGTTGTCATGGTATCCAACTTTCCATACTTAACAACCATTTTTGTCTGATTTGAGTTACCGATATCAAAGGCTACTATTACAGAGTTTAGAGAAATACAGCGAATGCCGCCGCTATTCTACATGGTAGAGGTTCAAGTTATTTCAGAGAATAATTTGTAAGTATTATCCAGTAATTTTCTTCTTAAAGATCCACAAACGCCATTTCTGAGGAAGAAGTATACGTTTAGGAAGGCAAATGCAACATGCAACAAACTAATGGACGCTGAATTAGCAACGCACAAATCCCCATTGAGGTCTATTTCAATGCCACGCGACTTGCTCAGGTTAGCTTTTAGACGTACGATCATTCATGAATAATTAATTTTCTGTAGAATTTATGCCGTTCTTGCTTATCTCCCAGTTTTACAATTTCACTGAAAGTAAAGGACATTAGATTGGGTCTGTCTGTTCGGGATTTTTTAATTTTTAGCTCTACTGGTCAGAGACCAGAAGAGCTTATGCGATAGTAATGCGTCCGGCGTCCGTCTGTCTGTAAACAATTTTTCTTATTGCTACTCCTCCTACAGTTTTGGTTTAATTTCAATATAACTTGGCACACAAGTAAACTACACTCAGATACATAATTCTGTGTATCGGTTTTTGAAGCTTTATGAACTAAAAATATGTTAAAAAATAATAAATTGGTTCAAAAATTAGTAACAATGATGCCTGGGTTAATTTCGACCAGCCTCGGGGTAAATTCGACCACAACAAACATCAACAGGAAAGATAACTCTTACAATGAAATTAACCTCTACCTATCGCCTTATGCAGTTGGGAATTGAAAACGGTCAAGTTTTGCGGATTGAAAGCCATATGTCAGCATAAGTGGTCGAAATTACCCCAGTTTACCCAAGTACTTTTCTAAAGATTCCTTTGCTATAAATACAAACCAGTAGAGCTTCAGTCTCGACAGAGACTTCTGGTTTCAACTTAAAGCAGTCGAAAAAGGCTTGTTAGGTTGCTTAATATGTACAAAATATATTAAAGTTATGTTCCCCTATAAAGTATTTAAAATTTCTCGTGTTTTAAATCACAGTAATTATCTAACGGCATTCGACGATGCAAAAATGGATGAAAGTATGTTTGCCTGGGTGGAGCATGGAGAATATAACAAAACAAGGGGGGAAGAGTGGCATAATGACTTCAATTATGCTGATTGTGTACGGAAACGGAGAAATGGATGGACGGACGATTGGTGCACTTCAACAAGCCATGCTTTGTGTTCCAAACAGATTCCTAGTATGTGATTACAATTCCTTCATCGTTTTGTGTGTGTGTGTGTGTTTTAATATTATTATTTATCTACATCTTACATTGTTATCTGCACAAAATGAAGCTTATTATTGTTTAAATTTCTCCAATAAATCAGATCGCTGTAATGATTCCACTGAATCTACAGACTCAGAGGTGCATGGTAATGTGTGCCTTTGGACAACATCAAGGAGTTTTACCTTTGAGGAAGCACATAAAGTTTGCCTATCATATAATGGAACCTTTGCTGATTCGAGTTCCTTAAAGTTTCTGAACAACTTGTAAGTATATACCAAAGTCTACAAAATGAAATAAAACCCAATTCGCTTACCAAATAGGATAACGTCCAGCTGCAACACAGTTTACCTCTATGTAAGTAATAAATTCACTACCAGGCACATAGCATCGAGGGGTGGGGGTGGGGGTGCTCCCTCAACTTTTTTTCTAAACATAACTTATAGCTATTGAAAATGATCATTGAAAAGCCGGGCCCGCCCCTTTTTTGTTGCAGTACAGATACCTGAGGAGAATGTATCAGTGTATGAATAAAATTAACAAAAAGAAGTTGTAACACCCTCCCACAAAGAAGAAGCAGAATATTCTTTAGTTTGGCAAGTTTGACAATTTTTACTTGTCAATTTGTTTTTAAGTTGCCTTTTTCCCTAGGCTTGTCCCCTTTTAAAAATGATGCTATGTTCCTGACATTACATAATCAAATTACAAATTTGTTTGTCTTATTGCTAAAGTTTAAAGTCGATCTCGCAAAAATCAACATCAAGTAAAGTAAGTTTAAGATGAGGTATTAAAACGTTATAATTTTTAATACTAAAACAGGACAGTACAGAATGGTTCAGAAGTTTGGATCGGGGTCCATGATTTACATGTGGAGGGTTATCTCATGAACATGACGAATGACTCGGTGTGCCTGGGGACGGAGTGGCGGGGGGTACTGCTGGAGAATGACGACAGCACTGACTGTATGTCTTATGATACAAGGCACGGTAGAGTGAGGATGGAACCCTGCAACATTTCACTGCCCGCTGTCTGTTCCTCTGGTCAAGGGGGTACGTATCTTCTACAGAAATAATAAAAGAATGTTTTGCGCAAAAAATCCTAGCAAAATAGCTATCCCCTACCTCGTCCTTGAAGGTTTATATGTAGGAAAATGTTATGCTGGGTAATAAATGCTTAAATTTAGTAATCTTTTCAAAGCATATCTTTTCCTGGTCTTAAAAAAATTGATCATCAATATTTTTAGCTCACCTGAGCCGAAGGCTCAAGTGAGCTTTTCTGATCACATTTTGTCCGTCGTCCTTCCGTCTGTCTGTCCGTCTGTAAACTTTTCACATTTTCGACTTCTTCTCAAGAACCACTGGGCCAATTTTGACCAAACTTGGTACAAAGCATCCTTGGGTAAAGGGGAATTTAAATTGTTAAAATGAAGGGACATATCCCCTCGCAAGGGGAGATAATCAAGAAAAGACAAAAATAGGGTGGGGTCATTAAAAAATCTTCTACTCAAGAACCACTGGGCCAGTAAAGCTGAAACTTATGTGGAAGCATCCTAGGGTAGTGTGGATTCTAAATTGTTCAAATCATGACCCCCAGGGGGAGGGCGGGGCCACAATGAGGAATCAAAGTTTTATATAGAAATATATAGGAAAAATCTTTGAAAATCTTCTTCTCAAGAACCACTGGGCCAGAAAAGCTGAAACTTACGTGGAAGCATCCTGGTATAGTGTGGATTCTAAATTGAACAAATCATGACCCCCGGGGGAAGGGCAAGGCCACAATGGGGAATCAAAGTTTTATATAGAAATATATAGGAAAAATCTTTGAAAATCTTCTTCTCAAGAACCACTGGGCCAGAAAAGCTGAAACTTATGTGAAAGCATCCTGGTATAATAAGATTCTAAATTGTTCCAATCATGACCCCCGGGGGATGGGTGGGGCCACAATGGGGAATCAAAGTTTTATATAGAAATATATAGGAAAAATCTTTGAAAATCTTCTTCTCAAGAACCACTGGGCCAGAAAAGATGAAACTTATGTGCCAATGGAAGGATCATGGGGTAGTGTAGATTTCAAAATGTCTAAATTATGATCAGTCGGGTAGGGTGGGGATGCATTATGTATAACAAGGGTGAAATCTGGTAAAGAACAGAATGGTCAAAGCTTTTCAGGTGAGCGATATGGCCCATGGGCCTCTTGTTTATAAGATGCAAAAGAGAAATCAAAATTCTTTGAAAAATATCTTTTTATTCAAACTATGATGACACGTCTATATTTAAAATTTGATGTGGCGATATAAGCTATTTACATGAAGTTAATTTTGAAATGTTGAAAACATTTCGTTGAATTTTTTCCCCTTAAATAAAATAAAGATTGATTTCCTTAAACATTGTGTCAGAAAACAAAAAGTTTATGTGCAAGGTTAAAAACAAATACTAGCTAGTATTCACAATACATTATTTTTTAAAAATTCGATAGCCAGTGGGATTTTACATGTTAAAGATTTATTTAACGAAGATGGTAATTTCAAATCATTGTTAGGTTTTTCCAATTGTATAAAAAACAAGTCAAACTAGTACTGGTTGTGTGAATTTAAAATTCTTACTTCTGTTTTCAAACCTTTACTGCTAAAGTATGATTTTTCAATTGTAAGTTTGTTAACATAAGATACAGAAATTATTTTCTCTTCTACACAGGATATGTTAATGTCATAGATCAAAGATGTAACTTTTTCTATGACAATCTTGTACACAGAAAATTTTGTAAACCATGTTATCAAAAAGTTTTAAGCAAAGAATTCAGTGTTGAACCCTCAGAATGTAAAAATATATATCAATGTAAATATAATGTAAATTATATGACATACCCGATAAACAACTTACAGAATTCAACTATAAACTTTTAAACAATACTCTTTGTAATAATTTCTATCTCAGTCAATGGAAAAAAGAAACGATTTGTCATTGCAAATTATGCCACGTGAACGAAACTTCAAAACATCTCATTTTTGAATGTAGAAATGTTATTGAAATATGGAACAGATTAAGTTTGTACCTGAAAATAACTATCAAATGGAAACATGTAATAATTGGATTTAGCTCTGAGCGCAATAGAAAAATTGTATCACTCAACACACTCATCTCTTATGTTGCCTATAGAATTTATAAATACTGTAGATTACATTCCTTTGCATTAGATGTACTGTCGACTAAATTCCTTAGATGAAACTAGTTATAACATTTTCAATCACGTTGAATCTTCAATTTTTTTCTATGCTTCCATTCTGAAAAATTTGAAATCTCTTGACTACAAACTTTTTAAAAATTTTGCATAGAATATTTCTGTATCAATTGTCTTAAGGTAATGCTGCCATATTGTTTGTAATGTAATGTGTCTGTTATATATATTTCACTGTTTGTTTGTATTAAGAAATGAAAATAAAAAGAAAAAAAGAAAAAAAAAAGCTAGTATTCACAATAAAAAAAAACCCACACAAAACATAACCAAGAATAAAAGAATAATAATCATGCATAACAGAGAGGATGAATCGGGTTTTCTTTTTCAATCTTATAGAGCTTAAGGTTGCATTTTCAAAATTATTTCCATAGCAAAGTGCACTAACGGATATACGAGTTCAAGAACGAGATATTATCCAAATCTGCCTCAAACAAAAGAGGAATCAACGACATTATCGCCACATTTATCAACCACAGTGGAATCAACACCGATATCAACATATTTATCAACTACAGTGGAATCAACACCGATATCAACATATTTATCAACTACAGTGGAATCAACACCGATATCAACATATTTATCAACCACAGTGGAATCAACATATTTATCAACCACAGTGGAATCAACACCGATATCAACATATTTATCAACCACAGTGGAATCAACACCGATATCAACATATTTATCAACCACAATGGAATCAACACCTATATCAACATATTTATCAACCACAGTGGAATCAACACCTATATCAACATATTTATCAACCACAGTGGAATCAACACCGATATCAACACTGATATCAACATATTTATCAACCACAGTGGAATCAACACCGGTATCAACACCGATAATTACATATTTATCAACCACAGTGGAATCAACACCGGTATCAACATATTTATCAAACACAGATCTAAAGGAATCAACAACAGAATTGACAACAGAATCAGGAACAACAACAACAACAAAAAGTTTAAAATGTGTGTATATTCTCAACATTTATTTTGGTCTTCATGTATATTCATAAAATCATTAAAATACTCTTATTGTGCATGTTTGATTAAATTTTTAAAAAAAATCAATGCTGATTAAAACAATTAAATGACAGTAGATATTTTTGTCAGGTTGTCTTTATGGTGACTTAATCTTTGATCCCGGTACCACGGAGATGGTGTTTAATACATCTCAACTTCCACCAAAGGCAAGTACAGCGAGATTGGCCTGTAACAATTCCCACAATTTATCACTTCCAGTTGGTACAAAGGTAATATTTGCGTGTCTACACAATCACCGGCACAGAGGCGGGAATCTTATCCGAGAATGTCTTCCCAACGGAACATGGAGCGGAGAAAAGCCAATCTGTACACGTAAGCACGGAGTCTGTTGTGTATCTATATACTTTCTAATTTTAATGTTATAAATTCACACGATTAATACAATGTCGTGCATTAAGAATATGCAAAGGAATTGTAATAATTTAAAAATAGGCTGTCAATATCAGATACAGTAAAATCACATATTTTCATGGAGGCAAATTTTCGAGGTTTGAGCACAGGGGCATCTTACCCACTCTGTTCTCTATTTCACATATAAATACACATATGTGAAGTAGAGAACAGAGTGGGTAAGATGCCCCTGTGGTTTGAGAAAAAATTTATTGATATGCTGGGATTTGATTTCGTGGTTGGAAAAGTGTTGAGTAGTAATGCTTATTAAATTTTACATTTCGTGGTTGTTACGAGTTCGTGGGTCTCTCGAAAATAACTAAAGTTACCCCCCCACACACACACACACACACACACACACACGCACACGCGCGCGCGCGAAAAACAGTGAGTTCACAGTAATTGTTCAATAAGTATGAAAATGAAAAAAATCCATTTGGACAGTTTTAAAGTAAAATATGTGGTTAAAAATGTGAACAATAATTAATATATTTTTATCCAAATTTAGGTTGCATGTGCCCTTGTGAACGCATGAATAAGCAGGTCATCATTAAAAACGATGAGGAGTTAAAAACTAAAATAAACAAGATGAAAAAAGATCTTGCAATAAATAAAATGGAAGTTAACCGACGCCTCCGCGAACGAATATCTGCTTCTGATCCGCGCCCCACTGCAATCGCCATGGGGACGATATTAGGTCCGCTCCTTTTAATACTTTTTATTGGAGCCATCGTTATAAGTGATTTAACGACACTGGTACGTCACTTAAAGTCTTGTCCGGATGAAAGAAAGAAAAGGAAAAAAGTAAAGAAAAGAGAAAGAAGAAAACAACGAGACAAATCCTTACCCCTGAAGACTCCAAATACAGAGGCTCCGAATACGGACAACATAGTGCCATAAAAATATGCCACTCACCACGGTTACAGTTTTAAGAGTGACTATATTTTAACCAACAAAACCAGCATCAGGTTTTCCATTGAACAGTTTCTTCTGAATTATTCAAGGAGAATTAGGAATACGTGAGAAAAGATGCTGACAAATCAATCGTCAAATATTTCAGGGGTGATACCATCAAATAATTATAATTTTTTTGTAACTTGCGATATCAAAATCAACAGATTTTTTTTTTATAAACTATATCAGACCATATTTAGATTTTTTTGCCCTCTCCCGATCAACTGGATAAAAAGGGCCCAGCTCAAAAACTTTTTTTTTTTCATTTAAAATTGTTTTTGAAAATTTAATTCAGTAGTGCATGATGTTAAAATTTTCAGGGGACAACTCTCATCTACATATACCTACAGACTCGTTATAAAATAAATTATAAAATCCAGAGTCGAGAGAGGACAAACAAACATTTAAATGTGAACCTCAGTTGTCAGATGGTAAAAACCTCATGTTCATTAGATGTTCTGAATTGTAATTAATTTCTGCATCAATAAAAAGAACCAGGATTAACTCATCAGGTTAAGTTTCAAATGTATTCTATTTTTGTACATTGTGCTTTTCAAAAAACATAAATATTTAATAAAAATTTAAAAATTGATACATTTTAAAATTCATTTCCATAGGTTTTGCACAAATTATTTCCTCTAATTGTTTTTCTCTCATCAATCCCTCCTTTTCTTGGGTATTATCAAGATGGAGTCCATTGTTAAATCCTGACCTATCAATGTCACTTATCTTCAAGATTGGCTGACTCTCTCCAAACATTTGCAAGCATCTTTCAATTTACCAACTAAATCCTGTAAATAGGAATAAATTCATCTTTTAAGTTCTGTTATTTTCTGAATTTATGTGTATTGGAATTTTTTATTGATGAAATTTATATAAGGATGTTAAAAAACATTTTTTTTCATAGAATTTTCATAGACTTTTATCATTATTTCAAGGAGAAAATAAATTCTTTCGACAAAGTGAAGTACATGTATAACAGAAAAATGCAAAAGTATATACTGTATACAGGGTTATTTTCGCCCCGTCTTAAGTTCGCCCTTTCATACTTGAAAACATTTTTGGACCATTTTAAATTTGCCCAGTCATAGTTTTGTTTAAGAAATTATACTGTACTCTTTGAATTCGCCCCGGTTTAAACTCGCCTAATTGAAAGTAGGACGAAAGGGGCGAAAATAAAACGGGGGCTAAAATTTCCCTGTATACAGTAACTGTGTGTTTGATGTATGCATACTAAGAAACAGGAAACATATTGAAATTCAATCAGTTACATGTATTTGGCTAAAATTGGTGAACATTTACTTAAATAAAAAAAAAATCCTTGTAATTTTGCATCTATAAATAGCCCTACCTGGATCTGTTACATTATCCACAATGTTACTATAAATAGTCCTACCTTTGAGCTGTTACATTATCCTCAGTATTACTATAAATAGTCCTACCTGGGGCTCTTACATTATCCACACTGTTACTATAAATAGTCCTACCTGCAGCTGTTACATTATCTGCAATGTTACTATAAATAGTCCTACCTGGAACTGTTACATTATCCACACTGTTGCTATAAATAGCCCTACCTGGAGCTGTTACATTTTCCATACTGTTACTATAAATAGTCCTACCTGGAGCTGTTCCTGGGAACAAGAAAACTGGACTTCCTGGAGCTCTGTTTTACCCGGAACCTGGAAAATTCTTATGTGGATAAAATTTTGCTGAATTGTCTTCAAAAATAGTTTGTGGACATTAATTTTCATTGTTAATCTTATACAATATTTCAGTTATATATAGTCATATAAAATTTTGTGTGGAATATAATTTTGCTGATAATATTGTTAACAACAAAGTAAATGAAATTTAATCCCAACATATTCTTCTTCTCTGACAGTAACAAGGAAAGCAACCTACCAGAGTTATAATTGGTAGGCCTAATTGAGTGAAAACATGTATTGAGAACCATGTCTATTCAACATGGAGCAGTTGGGTCAGTATTAGTAGCAATAAATTTTGTGTAGATCTTCGAAGTATGATAGATTTTTTTTTTTACCTCTGTTTTAAGGTTTATTAAATACACTGCCTCATTCACCCTCTCAAGATGGTTATTCTACAGAAAAATGAAGAAAATAATAACAATAATCAGAGCATTTTCCCTAAAAAAAACAGAGATTTCCAAGAATTCATTGAAAAAACAAATTGAAAGTAAAATACTTAAATAATATGCAGCTGGGACTTCAAAATTACATTACTGTGACATACATGTTTTTCTGGTATTCAAGATATGAGTGTTCTATCTATCGAAGTTCTCTCTAAATAAGAATGATCTCCCTTACCTTGACATAGTAGTCCAATCTCCAGTCAACATCCACAATATGAGCAGGTGTTGTACCCACACTAAAAATGGGAGGAAATGAGCAAACTGGAGCTAAGCATCAATTGTAAAAAGACAGAAAGAGAATAGATCTTACTCAACACAAAAATTTAGAAAGAATTGATCATTTGTGAATTGTTGAATTACATGTATTGAAAATGAAGTTTTTTGGCCTTCAATTCTATATGCCTTCAACCAAATATGAAGTGTTTCCTGAAGGTTACATATTCATAACTTTTCTTTTGATCATCATGATCATCTAAGTTACATATGTTTGGACTTTCCCTTAGATATACTCAGTTATATATGGGCTGTATGGTGCATTAACTTGTTCAACACTATTACATCTAGTAGTTAAAACAACTTGAAAAAGATCATGTGAATTATTTAACTGTGTTCCATAACTGTGCTCAAATAAAACTTTACCTGCCAAGCAGTATTTGAAGAGCTGTCTTGTTCTTCTACAATAAAAGAATTTAAATTAATAAGGAATTCATTAAAACAGATGGAACAACTTCCTAGACAATTATAGTGATCACTTCAAACATAAGATTTAAATCTCAAAATTCATAATTTACAAGTGTCTACTATACGGTCTCATGTGCCCTCGTGGGCACAGAGAGGAGAAGTAAGTACTGAGTTGTATCTGCTATAATTATAAACATGTACTATAGAATCAGAAAGGTTTGTGAGATAAATTTTCATTAATGTGTGATCTAAAAAGGTATCCATATTCAAAATGTAAATTTATAATTGAACAATAAGAGAAAGGAAATTGAATCCCCAATGAATATTTTCCACCTTTACAGCAGATAAACTGTGTTGACTCACCTGATATCTATCTAACACCTGCTTTATTCTTTCTGGAGGAAATTTACAGTCTTCCAAGAGAGAGCTAGAGAATAGAAAGCAACAAAACTCTAAGTTAATTTTTTTCAGTCTTAACTAAAAATTAAGAAAAAAAAATAATTCAAAGTCCATCACCAGATCAATAGAAATTTTAAATCATTCTCCATTATGCAATTGTAGAATCATTATAAATAAAAGCTATCATTTGAATTAGCCATTTGCTGTTTATCAATCATTGTGTCCCACGGCAAGATATTGTGTTGATTGCTCATGATTTGAAAGTATATCTACTTAGAAATCATCATTATCATTTATGGGCAAGAATCTGCACATTTTTTCTACAAAAAAAATCTGAAAGAGGGCATAGGCATAAAAATCTTGACTGTGTGTCTTGAAACAGGGAGGGAGAAAGTTTAAGGAGGGAAGAATGTGGTGGTCAGATATACATTCACCATTGTTCAGGAAACTTAGTTGGTGGCATCGTTAAATGCAGTGTAATGGAAAGAAAACCCATGGGTTTCTTACGATGCATTGGTGGAAAACACTTGGAAGTTAAGAGTCATGGTTCAAACCCAGGCTTAATCCATTATGCTCTTTCACTCTGATTGAATCTGCCTGGCATCCACATTCCTCCCTCATTAAAGTTTTTTTCCCTGAAGACATGCAGTGACCAAAGCTCTAGCTTCCCTGTCAAGTCTAAGAATGAAATGTACCTGACAAAGGTTAAAAATGTGAAAGACCAGAGCAGGATTCAAACCCCTGTCCCCAGAATCACCAGTGACAGTCGGGTGCTCAAAGGGTTAAGCTATCTAGACACCTGTGATATTGATCAAACCTGCCTGAGTGCGACACAGTTATGACATATACTGTTAATATCATCATCAGATTCCCAAGAGTAATCTCGTCTTTTACTCATCACCAAGTTAAAATGCGGGATCACCATGGCCTGGGGTACTCAATAATGTCATATACATGCACGATTTCATTATTTCTACCTTAGGGATTCTGTGTCCTTGTCCTGTTTGGCAGCTTCTATCACCATGGAAACAAGACCAGAGTAGGCTTCCTTAACTGTTGTGGGATCTTTCTTGGAGAGTCCTTTCACGTCTATTTAACAAAGGTACTATTAATATTTACTTGTGTAACCAGAATGAGGATAAAAAAAGACCTAGATTTGAAACAGGGCGCCCCCTAAACTATATGTTGTACTTGGCATCTGTTGAACATGTGTCTGACTCAATGTCACATGCAATCAAACACATACTTTTATTTTTTTTCAGATCTTATTTTAAACCTGTACACTGTATATATAGGCCTAGTATATTCTATTCTATATATATATATATATATATATAGTATATGTCCCTGATTTAACAGTTTAAAGCAAGATGTTAGAGATACAAGTAATTAAATATTACAGTTATGCCATGGTGCAAGTTCTTGCAGAAGATGAAATATAATTATATATTGTTATTGTATAAACTTAAAATATACATATATGCTTTATAATGTGACAGTTTCTGTGATGTTCCATATTAGTCAAATCATCAAATCATATGGAAATCATGTGACTAAATTGGTATTTGCAAAAAAATCTAAATGGATACCTTCTATTGCATTTCTGTCGCTGGTATTGATGACCCCTCTGAAAGCTACCTCCAGAAAGTTTGGAAAGATTGCATCAGGTACGTGAACTGAGTCTCCAGCTAAAGTTAGAGCATCTAATGTTGACTGAGGCAATTCCATGTTTGATCCACCCCTCTGTACACCAATTGCTCCTTCACTGAAAAAAGAGTTCTACTGGTGATAAAGCGAAAGTAGCCAGGTTTTCACAAACAGAAGACCAGGAATGGATCATTCTAGGTTACTACGGGAGATCTGGCCATTATTACGAAAAAGGCTTGTAGAACCACTGGAATTGATACCTCATATCAGGGGACTAAATGATCATGACATTGAGAGCATAAGAGCTGCCAACAATACCAGTAAGATGACGGCCATCGATAGGTTGTGTGACGCACTCAGGAGAAGGGACCTCAACTGTTTTTACAGTTTTCTCGTTGCTCTCAGAGAACATGGATATAAAGATTTTGCTGATCAAATAATGGAGATCGGTGGTATTCAATCTGAGTGGTTACCGCGACCATTAAGTAATGGCACACAGTCACTGCCTGGTACAAGGAATCAATCTGCTCTCAGAGTAGAACCACCACCAGGGCCAAGAGTTTTAGTGCAAGAAGTTTCATACTCATCTGTACAGACTCCTAACAGCGAATACACTGCAAAACCTTTTACCTCAGGCCCGCTAACAGAAGGTATATATTGTTTAAATAATATTCAGAATCAATTTTCATTTATTTCTCCTTCAAGAATTTTGATTATCACTAAGTATGGCCTAATGGGTATAAATTTAGATTGCTTTACCTAGAATATGATTTCTTAGAAATTTTACATGATCCTGATCATGTTTTTTTTTCAGAGACAGAGCTGAGGAATGTACTAGATTCCATCTATGATTGTTGGGCTTTTGAACTCAATAAACAACATGATAAAGATCAACTGTGGAGAAAACTAGGTCGAAAATTTTGTCTTACCCGACAAAAAACTAAAGAGCTACGTAAGTCAAATACAACAAAAAACTAGAGGTACTGTGAGCAATGAGCTCACTTAATAATACCCCCAGTCTCCCATATGAATATAATGGCAGTGTCCATGTTTTGCTGTGGAAAATCCAAAATATATGTCAGATCAAAAAGTAAAATAGGAGGTGCACAATGGCAATATGTAATATCAATAGAGTCACAAAACTAGGGGTACTGTGAGCAATGAGCTCACTAAATGATACCCCCGCCTCCCATATGTATATAAAATGGCAGTGTCTATGTATTGCTATGGGAAATCAAAAGTGTGTGTCGGATCAAAAAGTAAAATAGGAGGTGCACAATGGCAATATGTAATAAAGATTCTATGAAAGTTTCATCAAATTTCATTCAGTGGTATGAGAGGTGTTGCGGATAAGAGATGGTTACCCTAAAGCGTAACAGACGGACAGACGGAAAAAACAAATACTATATACCCTTCCGCTTTTCAAGCGGCGGGTATACGGGTATATAATAATACCGTAGCCTATTAACCAATCCTGCCATATAAGCACCCCCTATGTCTTTTTCAATTGTCAGGAAATAAGGGCCCCCTGTACAGTGATAAAAATCATCTAGCATCGTATCAAAAGTCTGCTGAAATTTGAGTTAAGTGAAAATGAAACTCATCTATTTTCGGATTTATTGAATTTTTATACAAAATCAGTGGAAAAAAAAATAAGACTTGGATCCCCCTAAGAAACATCATGACCTCTCTTTAATTTGTAGCCCCTAGTGCAAAATGTCATGAAAAAGCTGTGCACAAATCATAATCATGATAGTTAAGAACTTTGTGAGATGATTAGACATGGGATGAATGTAAAGTGCCCCCAATATTTTAACTTGTAAGTGGCCAGAATGCCTACTGATATAATTAACATTGATAATTTTACTGTTTATTTACAGAAGCAGAATCAAACCCAGGTGAGGCTCTCCTTGACCTTATTACAGAAATAAATCCTGGATTCCGGGTCACAGATTTATTACAACTTATACAAGGAGAGTGTGCGTTCTCAGATTTAAATCGGCAAATCAGAAGGGATATAGGTAATACAAAAATTCTCAGTATACATATTAAAAAGTTGATCAATTAATTCATTGATTGAGCTCAACATTTTTAGTCTTGCTTAATTTTTCTCTGTATATTTATGAAAATTTAATGTTTAAGCATTTGATGAATCATTTTAACATAATCATCATGATTATGTTTCAGAACATTCTTCCTTCAAGTTTGTAGCCTGAATTAATTATTGCAAATAAAATGTATTTTTCAGGTGGTTATAATGACCTTGACAACAATTCCCCTGAAGAGGAGAGAGGTCAAGACAATATAGTGGAAGAAAATACTTTACCACCAAGAAATAATTCTACAAACAGCTTACAGACTAATGAGAACACTCTCCTGTACAGTCGGTCAGAGAACTATAGCTCTCACCAAACATCTGCTAGTCCATCCAAAATGGCCTCTTCATCCAAATCTGTCAAATTTTCAGATAAAAATATTCCAGAAAAATCTCTGAAGTCAAGTACAGAGGGAATCACTTTAACAGGCCAGTACACATCTTATAATCAAGAAACATCTGGCCGGAAAGACAATCAACTGCCTCCCTCCGTTACAATACCAGTACAGTCAGAGAGTAGTGAAGTCAGTTCTATAATTAGGAGAAGTCAGCAAGAAATCCAAAGAGAAAATGAAAGTAAAGGAAGGCTGATAGAGAGTAGGAAAGATGAAAGTAAAGGAATATCAGCTAGGAGTACAGGGCCCACTAGTCGGGAAATTGAGGCCTTCCATCACACGTCACCCAAGTCTAGTTTTCTAGACGATAATTTGAATGACCCAGAGGATTTATATAAAAAGAACCAGTCTGTGAGTACAAAGGATGTTATGGGGCAAAGTTCAGAGATAGGAGCAACTCATGGCTTAGATGCTGGAGTGCCAAATCTTACTGCTGAGTCTATACTATCAAGATCAGAAGAAAATTCAAGACAGACAAACTTAGCGAGTACTTCTCAGTCTAGTTATGTTCAGAAGAGGGGACCCATTGTTCATGATGAACAGTCTGATCCCAATGAGGGAGGGTCAAGTCTTACAAAAGCAGTGAAAGATTTAAGAAAAGTGCTAGAAAGTGAAACCCTTGAAAACACATCAGATATACAAAGACCTCAAGGGAATTCCATGAACATTCCAGTCCCATCAAGTGGACCCATAGCTCAATGTGATTCATGTCAGGAAGGCTCAAACAAAGATTTAAAGGAGCTAAGGGAGACACTAGATGAAGTAAGTCATAGAGGTATATCAGATTTAAGACCTCGAGGAAATTCTGTAAATATCCCAGTGCAGACAGATGGATCCACAGAGGAGGGGAACCTCATAGCCGCCCCAGACTCGGCAGTCAGCTACGGGTCTAACCTTTTCCAATCAAGTCCTGTAGAATCAGGGTCAGGAGGTCAAGGAGAGGGTCAGACAGGAGGTCATCCAGCTACATTTCCTGTCCCAGCCACTGACCAATCAGGTCCTGTAGAATCGGGGTCAGGAGGTCAAGGAGAGGGTCAGACAGGAAGTCAGCCCACTACAGTTCCTGTCCCAGCCACTGACCAATCAGGAGCGAAGAACATGGAGATGGAGGCCAGAGAGTTACAGCACGATATTGCCAATCAGCCTAGTACACAGAGTTACAGAGACATTCAGAACAGTATGCCGGATCAGGATCTTGATGGAGGTAACGGACAGATTGTGAACTCCTTAGTTAAAAGACTTAATTACGACACTGAGGAAACATCTCAGAATCAGACTCGAGACCAAAGCACACCCGGTGACACACAAATTAATATTTCAGGAACATTACAAATGTCTGATTCAGTGAGCATATCAGGTGAGCGTAACAATGTAGCAGGACCAAATGGAAACCCTGACAGTTCAACTGCAGATGATGACAATGCAGTCTAAAGTCTACTGAGGAGACATTATTTCTGATTGTTAACCTGAACAAGATATAAGAATTTTCTATAGTTGTCCTGTTATGAAGTTGTTCGTTGTTTTTCACCTTCTGTGATGGTCAATGACTTGTCTATTGAGTATCCTTAAGCCAGCAATTAATATGAAGTCCTTAATTAAGTGCAAAGTTAGCGATACATATCTTTATTTTTCATAACAAATATTACTTATATATGTCATAGTTATTTTTGTATGTAAAGGAGTTATATATCTGCATTGAATGAAATGATCAGGAAATATTTTTTTCACAATATGCTTTTTAGCTGTATAGATTCAGAATATTGCAAAAACAAGCTGATTTTTAATTACAGAAATAATGCGCTTATAAGAATGAGGTAATGTATACATGTACAAAGTATATAGATACATCAGCTAGTCAACCAGTGACTCTAAATCAGTGTGTCTGTCTGTGGCTTGATCTTAAAAAACCTTCCTAAGGTTGTCAACATAGTATGTGTGATCAATGATATTGAAAATGGTTGTTTAAATTTAAAATCTTTTTAGTGTGTTATTTAGTATGAATGAATGTCTAAATACCTTGGCATTACTTAAAATACTTTGCATGACTGAAATAATGGGGAAAAGTTAGGTCATGACAAAAGCTGCTTACATAAGATTAGATAAAAATTTTAATTTAATACCCGTACTTGTGTTCTTTTGCCTAAATTTCCAGGGACAGCTCACTGAAGATTTTTTTTGGGGGGGGGGGGGGGGGGG
>PRKT01000047.1:215600-268077 GCA_003671525.1 Saccostrea glomerata
GGGCACAAGCGTAAGTTTCTTTTATCTAATTCTAGATTTTCTTTTTGAAAAAAAAATTGTGCACTAGAAAATATTTGCTTCCAGCTTTAATCCCCATCTTTTATTGTACTAACTTGTTCAAATGTTTTTAAACACATTTATTTAGATTGTATCACAAATGTACTAGTACTTATAAAGTAGGAAAAAAATAATTTTTCCAATTGAATAAAAATGATAAATTTTGTGTAAATACACTGATAGAAGAGCGTTTCTGTGCAACAGGCATAATTTACTAAGTGTACATAGCTTATTGATATTCACTAATTACCATATTTACAATTTGGTGCCAAAACTGAAATAATTATCTTTCATTGAAATTTTAAATTGTACAAGATGTTTGTAAAAAGTGCTGACTTATAGTTTTGTATTGTTATTTTTTGTTAAGTTTTATTTATTGCTTGATTTATTTTTAACTTATTATGCTGTTTCAAGATTATAAAATATGAAGCAGTTGTCCTGCTTACAATTACAATAAGCGCTTTTAGTGAATTTCCTTACAAATAATAGATGCTTTTTTCTCTCTCTATAATGAAAATTTAGTAGAGTGATTTTACAAATATTAATATATGAAGCAACAAGCCAGTATGTTCATGAAACTGAGAAAGTTCTGTAATTTATTCCTATTGCAAAGTTGATTTAATTCTGCAATATTTATTTACCAATGCATAATAGCAAATTAAATAAAGTGTTGAATTTCTTATTTTACTTTATGATCTTTACCATCTTTAACTTAAAATATGCATACAGGTATATGTGTGAAGTTATAAATAATTTGTATGGATTGATCAATACAAAGTGCCCGTGATGGCATGAGCATTTAACAGATATGTTAACTCCTCCTTGGCACCTGATCCAGGTGCATTCAGGAGTCTAGATTTTTGCCTGTTTACATTTACTTTTCTAAATTGAATTCATTAGTTTGATTTTTTGGGTCACTTGAGTGACTTATTGCTATCTGTTTTCATCCATCTTCATGCAATGTGTGTTAACATTAGAATATTTTCAGTTTCTTTTCTGGAGCACTGAACCAATTTCAACCAATTTTGGTATTTGACATCTATAAGTGAAGGGAAACAGAAATTGTGAAATTTATGATTCCTTCTTCCAGAATTGTGAATTTCAAGGCCCCTGGATAGGGGTACCGTAAAGGGGGTTCTAATGATTATATACTGAAAATTAATGAATGCTTTGAAATCTGCTCCTTGATATTAATCAAAAATTTATGATAAGCAAGAGTACCTTTTCTCAAATTGTAGAATGCATGGCCCCAGCTAAGGTCGAGAGTTCCTTTGGGTTAAATTGGGGGCAGTACTGATCATCGCTGATCAGTACAGATTAGTTGAAATGCATTTTTTTGTTCCCCTATTCTGCCTATGGGTATTAAATAACTAAATTAAGCATGTCTAGTGTATAGTTATGATAAATAATGGTGCTTCTTTCAATATTGTGAATGTCATGGCCTCGGAATTTAAACACGAATCAAATTCAGTTGTTGGAAAGTTGTTACATGATACTCAGGTGACCTATGAGCCTCTTTTTATGGATGAAAAATTAATTTTTTGATTTAAAGATGCTGGAAATCTTTTTTGACCAAAATTATGTAGGCTTTGAAGACCAAGACTTTTAATAATATTTAGGAAATCCTATAGGCATTTACTTTGCTCCTTTATTAGCTAAGCCGTTTTTTTTTCAAATTTCTATGAAGTAGATTTATTCAAAAAAATTCTGGGCAAAAAATCTCGTGTTGTTTTCTACAACTCAATTCAATATCAAGATATATTGAAGATTTATCATTTGATACATATGTAATAGTTAAGTGTACATCCTTCCTATATCGAACCCATATATTCAAAAACTAGCAAAGCAAAAGAAATTACAGTTTCTGTCACATCTCTTAGATGTTTAACTGTATGCCATAAGACTAAAATTGCCTTCAAATACAATGTACCTAAACTGCTTGATAAAAATCGATCACTCAGGTTTTCCATTATCTATGTAGTATTATAACGAATATCACCTGCATATGGTGTTCTGAGCACGACCAATTTTTAAAGGTATATAAGCTGCTGACAAATAAGTTTATGTTACACTGTACATGGATTAAATTAGCAGGAGGGATTTATATACGTGTATGGAAAGATTGCCTCTGTTCCTTTTCGATGATAGATAAAACCAATTTATATGTTAGAAAAGTATTGAATTTAACAATTGTTCCTGGGCCCATATCTTTAGTATGTTCGTCACTGAGAGTCAATATTAGCATTCAATTGACGTAATTCGTATTCGTATACGTATTCGGATTCGGATTACACAAGAAAAACACCTTATCATTCTCTTTCATGATGAGCTTTAGGCGTGGTTTACACTTACAATGGCACAGGACGACACATTAACAATACGAAATACACAACAGACTGAACAACTAACAAAACAAAAAACATCGAGAAAAGAAACTGATTTGCTGCACTTGATACGTCAATCCACGAAATCGCTGTCTTGTTATCAAACGATTTTTGCACTTCTTCATCGTCATTTTCGTCTTCCTTTTCGCCTTTTACTTCTGCCTCCTTCACATTTATGACGTGTATCTTACGTTGCTCTCGAAGACACTTTGCTGATGTTACTGACACAAACATTTTCCAAAACCATGGAACAGGTTGGTCCGTTAGCGACTTTTCATACATCCGGAGAGTTAAAATTGTCATCAACACAACGAAGCAGCTCGTATTTAATTGGATGACAATATTGATGTTGATAAGACTGACAGGTGCCGTGTTTGGTAGGCGGTCAGCTATCATATTCAGATACAAAATCAAAGCCAGAAGCAATGTCACCGCGTATGATACCCTCTCTCCGGATGATTCTGGAAGAAGGAATACAAACAGATTCAGTACGCAAAGGTACATAAGTGGGACCACGAAGTTCATGAAAAGATACATCGACTTTCTGGTCATTTTGAAGGAAATTATTATCTTCGAATAACTAGACAGCATGTCTGTTTTACACTTCACGTCTGTTATTTCCCATTCTTCGTTCTTTAGCAGAGCAGTGGATCCTCCAAGGTACATGCCTGGTGTTGACAAAATTACCACCTTGTGGAATGGTTCTTCACTCACAAAATGTATTTCGCATCTTTGCTCATCCATAGGATAATAAAACATATTTGCGTCACATTTCGTTGTAGACAGACCCATAATCAGATTTCGCATTCTACCATCAGGAGATAAAAAGGCGTTCTTATACAACTGATTTTCACTAATTTTCAGGGATGTGTCCTCCGTTACTGTATTGTAAATGGAAAAACCTGGACTCCAGATCAAAGACACGGGAATAGGAACTTCGTCCTCAAATTCCTTAGAAAAATAATCCCTCACCAATTCATCGGTCCAAATCATATTTGCGATAATTATGGAAGAGAGGGTCCCAGTCTTTTCGTCGTACGATACAACTGAATGAAGAATCAAGTCCATGTAAACTGTGACGGCGTGACTCTGGTTTCGAAGTGGGCGAATGTATGACAATGAATGTTCCTTCAGGGAGTTGTAAAACTCCATCAAAGTGTCAGTATCTGATGAAATTGAAAACGACTCACACAAAAGTAGTGCTACTAGTTGGAGGAGATGTCTGCAGAGGTTTTTAGTTGACATCTTTTTTATAGAAATGTACTTGGATAGATCTATAGAGATAAGGTCCCTTTAAACTCGAGAAACCTGTACATTATAAGTAAATGTATATATTGATCTCTAAAACGTGACGAGGACTTTGTTTTTGACTTTGGACAAATTCTGTGGTCACGTACTCATACTTTCAAAAATACGGCAAATCTTTTTTATTTAAAGGAATTGTTTGTGGGTCTTGTTTGAAGTGATGTTGGAAAATCATACTCTTCATAAAACTTGTTAAACAGAAGTGCATTAATAAGATAAACAAAGGTGATAATCATGAGATAAAAATTTCGATATTCGATTTTTTTTGTACTTCGTGGAGGATGAGTAGCTAGATATAAAAGAGTAAAGCCTTTTTGACAAAAAGAAAATGTGTAAAATTTAAAATGTTGGGACAATAAGTTTAAATTAATATTTGGTAACAAGAAAATCTAGTTAAGAAAACATACTTAAATCTGAAAGAAATAAATACATGAAAATGTTTTCCATGTGTATGCAGTGGGAACTTTGATTGAACGTTTCCTACTTGTTCTTCAGACAGCATTGGAATTTTTATATGTCTGTGTGTATTGTATGCCAGAGTTTGAAACTCATATTTCTCATTCTGCAAATAAAACCATCTCTACAGAGCTTGCAATTGCTTACTCGAGAAAAAAAAATGACATTACACATTGATTGGATTGCATGCAAACTACAGATTAATTCTCCAACAAAGAAAGTATCTATAAGTATAGTGTATTGCATATTTGAAACAGTAAATGTTTTGAAAACCATCATAACTTAAGAATCAGTACTCTAACATGAGTATTTATATGATAATTACAAATTATGAATTGATTTCTTCATTGAAAGACGTCGTAGTTAAGAAAATGAGCGTTAAAATCTCCGTTGACCCAAATTAAGATAGTATTAAAATCTTTACATATGACACAAAATATTCATATTGATATTTTAAATGCATTGACGATTTCTATGCTAAAATCAGTTATCAAACTAAATTAAACTACATTTGTTGTCTGTATTGAATAATATTATAAATACAATTTTAAGGTGTATTTAAGATAGAAAACCTTATTGTGAATTATAATCAAAAGTTTCATAAATCTGAAGTTTGATGCGAAACATTAACATAATACATCTCTTCAAATTTAACTTGGTAGAACATAACGAATGACATGACAAAGTTTTCCTAATAATTCGACCATCGCCTGCCTTCTGTTTCTCTTTTCTGTACCCAAAGTTTTCAGCATTAAGCATTTTTTATGGTTAATGTCTTTATTGTTATTTAAGGTGATCAAAACAAGATGGTCGATATTTTGTTCTAAACGAAATCCCCTTCTATGTTTACTTTTGAAATGTATTTCCGTCCTGCTCTGAGATGGACAAAGTCCCCCACTGTCATCCTTTTGCGATACACATTGATTTTCTTTTCTGTTTAAACCTCTCTTTTGATCCGAAAAATACCAACTCGACGGGCAACGTTTGAAAGATTCATTTCAAACATATGTATTTTTTTATACCCGTGCATCTGACATACTAAAATATTGCTGGATTTCTAACAAACAAAACAGTATAATGAGCAGGTCAGAGAGTGTATTTACGCCTTTCCTTTTGTGTTCACTATTGCTTTTCTTTGTACCTGCTTCAATTTCATCAGATATTGATAAGCTGAGGGAGTTCTACAAGTTCTTGAAGGAAGACCACGTGTCTTACATTCGACCCGTCCAGAACCAGAGTCAACCCATCACCATATTCATAGATCTTCGACTTCATTCAGTCGTGGCGTATGACGACAGATCTGGAAAAGTTTCATCCATTATTATCTTTAGCATGACGTGGACGGATGAATTGATAATGGCCAATTTTTCCAGAGAGGTAACATATGATATTCCCGTCCCTGTTTCTATGATTTGGAGTCCACAAATTTCAATTTACAATTCAGCAACGGAAGAAACTGTCTTAAAAACCAGTGAAGACAAATATCAGACGACATATTTGTCTCCTAATGGAACGATTTATATATACACAGTAGGTTTATCTGAAACAAAGTGCGATGCGAATATCCTGTATTATCCAATGGATGTGCAAAGGTGTGAAATACAATTTATAAGTGTTGAACCCATTGAAAATGTAGTTTTGAGGCCAGCTGTAGAGAAAAACCTTGTGTCAAGAGTCCCACAACTTTTAATAAAAAACGAAGAATGGGAGATTACGGACGTGAAGTATGATACAGACATCCTCTACAGCATTTCAAGAATGGTTCTCTCTTTTACCATGTCCAGACACCCAACGTATCTCTTCATGAACTTTGTTGTCCCACTTGGATATCTGTGCTTTTTGAATTTCTTTGTCTTTCTTCTTCCGGAATCTTCTGGAGAGCGGATCTCCTACGCAGTCACCATGCTTCTGGCTTTGATTTTGTATTTGAATATGATTGCTGACCGTTTACCAAACACCACGCCTGTTAGTCTGATCAACATCAACGTCGTAATTCAACTGACCAGTAGCAGCAGCGTGGTATGGTTAACCATACTGACTCTCTGGATGTACGAGAAGCAACAGCAGAATCAACCGGTACCATGGAGCTGGCAGCTGTTTGCGCGTGTAGTGGGTACGCAAAGGTGCAGAAAAGCACAAGAGAAAATACGACCCCTTAAAGGAGAGGACAAGGTCAAAGATGGTGAAGCAATGGAAGAAAATTTTCAGGGAATATTAGAAAACGAGGAAAATATCACATGGAAGGACGTATCTTGGGCAACAAATCGGTTTCTCTTTTGGTTATCTATCGCTTTCTTGGTCATTCAATGTTTTCTATTTATTTTTTTAGTAATAGTTCGTCCATTTTGATTTTTATGCTTTGTTATTGTGTTTTTCTATAATAAACCATCTGTCATCCAAACTTTGAAAAATGAATGTTCTGAGTCGAACTGTAGACGTATATTGTTCTCATTATGTTCATTGTTAAATTAATCGTTAATTTACTTTATGTTTATCGCTGTACTCTGTAAATAAGTGCCCTGTAAATGAGACATTTTTCTCTTTCGCCATGCTCTTTTATAAAGCATTAGAATACATGCGGTTGGTATGGTTTATAATTCACCCAGGATGTACTTATAAATGGTTTTTTTTTATCAACTCCTGCAACCTTCATAAAACCAATGTTTTTGTGTGTTTATGTGTGTGTTTTTATTATTTCTTAACATGCGTGTTATATTTGTGAAATATAAAATAGTCTTAAATACCAAATCTATGTTTATGTACCAGCTACTGAATAATAATTATCTGCAGGAATACCTCATAGTTTAATGACTGCTAACAATTTTAAATTGACTCCAATTTCCTCTTTGCTAATCCAGATATTTGTTGGCCAAATTATGAAAATTACATTAAAGAATGACTATGTATTGATTAGAAAGATAGAATCTTTTATTGTCGAATTAAAAGGTCTTTCAATTGATGTGGAAAATGTTGGCCAAAACGTTACTCAATACATATATTTACTTACAAATTCACCAAACCGTTAAAAAAACGATGACCCCAGACTGAAGTTGTAAAAAAAAAACCTTGCAGTATCAGCTAAAACTGATTTTACTACAGTACCTGTTTACACCAGCAGCTAAATCTAAGCTGTAATGGAATTGAGGCATTTGAGGCAGATTTTATCACATGTATACAAAACTGGAAACTGGCATCCTTTTATTTTGTACTTATACTCAAAATATATTGGTTAAGTGCATGCCTTTGCTGTCAGACTTCCAGGTCATGGCTTCGATTTGATTTTCTCAATTTTTGATCTGCAGAATTGCTTTTACAAAAACAATTAAGACATTAAAAACTGGATTATGTTTTTTATATAAAGAATCGAAAGTTTATTATGGTGAGCTGTAATTGTTTCCCCTCTTACAAGTCCTTGTCAAATCTTTGATCATTTGCAAACGTAGTAGGCTATTTTAGGGATATTTAATACAAAATTAATCAATAGCCAGAAGTATTATATTGAGGATCATATTTGTTTTGCTAGAATTTACGGAGTTTTCTTCATCACATAAAAAATATGATTTTCGTAGAATTCAAATAGAACGGAAAACATATATTATCTTTTTTACAATACAGATTTGTCATCTATTTGAAGTACTGGGACACATCTTGCAAAACACTTAATGGCTAAATTCAAAACTTAAGGACAGATGATACAAACAAACTTATATAAAAAAATAAATGAAAATAACAACTGGTCATTATTAAATGAATACAATGAATAAGTGTCACCGCGTATTATTTTTATTTTTTATTAAAAGTTTCAAATAAATGGACTTCGAAAAATATTTTTAAAAGTGAAAAATATTTGCATAGATTAATTAAGATGATTTCAGAAGGACAGACTTTTGAACATCACAGGTTTATGATTTATTTAAATTCTAGAAATTTATTATTTGCATATCATTTGCATGAAATTAGGCAAAAAAAATACACACCGATCCAGGCATCCATTTTTTGTTTGTATCATCTGTCCTTAAGCTGATTGTTAACTTTAAATAAGATTTTTTGTCTATTACAATATTATTGCTAAACTATTCAGTTTTGAGTTCTAAAGTAGACAAAAGTATTCACACAATACCTGGTTAATGTATGAACATTGTTTATATGCAGTGTGTATGGAATAAAGTTCAAGGCAGCAGAATCTCTCTCTTTTTTTTTTCGTTAGCACCAAAGCAAGGATATTTGAATTAGGTCAAACATTAGAGAATTTCAGAGCATGTACATTTGGACTCTTTATTTTCTACATTAGATCATCAATTTCCCTTTCTTATGTACTTATGCAGCAATATATCTTCATCACCCCCATACGCAATTTATATCTCTGTTTTGATTCCATATGCAAGAGCATGTTCTACGTATCAAAAATTTCTAAAACAAGGTGAATTATTAACAATCAACACATTTAATTGTCAACGTAGTTTTCTATTCATGACAAGGAGCAAACAGCAGATGTGATAGGTCGACAGGGGATGCTCACTTCTCCATGAAACCTGATTCCATCTCTAATGTTTTGGAGGTCTGTGTTTGCTGTGATCCAATTTTGTATTATTTACTGGATGTTTAAGCTTGATTACTGTAAGTTATCTCCATTTATTTTATTGCGACGCATTGATAGAGCAAACCTGGCAAATATTAACATCGCTTGTCTATTTTTATGTCTATTTTTATATACAGACCATTCTGTGAAAGTAGTACATTCAAAGTAAGAAAGAAAAAAAAAGTCTTAATGTTTTTGGTTAATTTTTATTGTTTACAATAGCTTTGAAGTATAAAAACGATCATCAAAATATATACACCTTTACGATTTACATTATGATAGCATGAGGTAGCGTATAAATATACACGGGTACTCTGACGTTCTATTACAGTGGTTACTGAATTGATCTACCATGCTTTATATGGAATTTTCAGATCAATAATATATAATCTAATCAAAATAAGATAAGAATTTGTACTATTATATATAGGCATGAATTTAGCTGCCGGAAAGACGGATAATTATTAAATCCGATAAAAATGTTAACATTGAATACTAGTAAATTTTTTATTTGAAGTTTTATAGACTGATGATATTTTGTTATTTTAGCATCATTCCCACAAGTATAAGTAAGATATAAGCATTTTTTATTTAAATAAAAGATAATTGTTCGTCCATTTGATTTTGGATTTTGATTTCTTGCCCTTCTCTCCCCTGATAAAGAATTGCATCGTCAGCATTTTCAACACTTTCCTTCCAATAACAACATTGCACTTGTGTTAATGCAGCCTGTTTGGTTCATCTTCTATTACAAGCTGAAATTTAAAGACATTTTTTTTAAAAACATTTCTCTTGTTTGAATTCATTTAGAATTGAAAGGATTAAAGGTTTCGCGATTGATGAATCATTCTAAAAAAAAAGGCGAATTCTCTTGCAGGTTTCACACAGCAAAATGAATTCAATGTGCAATAAAAAGGACCAGTTGTATTGTTAAGTATATAATACATTGACTACCCAGTTTCCTTAAAATGGTCAAAACAATTAACATTTCGGTTTGAAAATGACTTTTTAAATTTTTTTAATGATGAAAATATTTTTCTGCGATAATAAGCTAGATATAGAGTATGGTTTTTTCCTTTTTCTTTTTTTAAACCTACCCATTTGTCCTCTGCCGTGAAGACCCTTGTCTTTCCTGTAGTGTTTCGCTGCCCGCCGCACGTTTTGCTCTTTGGTTTACAAATGGTGACTCTGTTTTATAAACTTGAAGAAACGGTGAAGTACCTCCGTACAGTGGTGTCCGAAATATAGTATCTATACAGTCGACGTCTACAAAGAAATGACCAGTAACACTGCTTAAGCCTCATGCAATTGTATGTACATTTGCTAGATTTGTATATATTTAAGATTTATTTTTAAAGAGAGTTTCATCAAGGTTTTTAGTTTGGACTTAGAGATCGACCGGTCATTCGGATAAGACCGTAGAAACCGAGGTCTTAGTCGCATCAGGTGTTGGCACGAAAAAGATACCTCACTCTCCAATGGCACTCAGTGCCAAATGTATCTCCAAATTTGTACTTGCAAGTGTTGGCGTTTAATTTGAGTGTAATGGAGTGTAATTTTTTCGAAAAGGACATTAAACAACATACAATCAATCAATCATATTTGTATTGTTAACGGAATTTTTGAGATAGACCACTGCACGTTATCTTAACCTTTGACACAGAAAAACGAATAAACCAAAAAATGAGGCGGATCTTAATATAAATTATCATACCTGCTGGGTGCCTGCACTCTATACTTGAGAACACGCTGCTTGCATTTATTTGTAGATTATACTGATCAATCACCATAACTTCGAAGCCGTGGTTGCGTTTATTTGCTACAATCCAATCTTCTGCTGCCTGCTGGACTGGAATGGCGACCCACGTGTTCGGTGTCCAGTTGACTATTGATGTCCAAAGTATCCTTTGACGGACAGCTGAAATAAACGTGGACTGTTATGTTCAGTGAACTTCATTTCTTGTCAGAATTCTTGCTTTTTGCCATTGTTTTGTTTCCCATAGGAAATATGCTATATCTCATGATTTAACAATATAAAATTACATGTACTTATTAATTTCCCACTTACTACTTCGTCGGTTTGGCCTCCCTCCTCTAGATCTGTTTCGGCGTCTTAAAGGTTTAAGGTACTGTAGAACCTTTATTGATATTCTTTCTGTTCTATTGTCATCTTCACAGTTGCACACTGAAAAAATACAGGTAGCATATTTAAAAACGAATACGAACACAACAAATCCATTCATACAACAAACTGATACTTATTCCATCCACCAAGAAAGGATGATAAAACAGAACTTAACAGTGTATACTGTCTAAGATGAGGATTTGCTATAATCGCATACTCTTGTATTCAAATGTCTTTTCTAACTTAAGACAGAAAATACTTACAGGGTCTTTCTTTTAAATGTAACATTAAAGATGCATTAACAATTTCTGCGTTTGTCCAACTCTCAGAGGGAATCACATCGAACATAAGTCGAAGGCTTCCAGTCGTCGAATCAGTCCACAGGTCCTCGTCAATTCTATTGGGTAATTCACCTGATAAATGTAAGAACAGTTTATGCATTAATATGATTACATTTGAGAAAAGGCATTAAACGTCTATCTTTAATCAAACTTATATGTATGTTAAGGATGTTTGCAAAGTTACAAAAAAAGTATCATATACTAGCTAATTAATATTTATGTTCAGTTCTCCATCAGAGTGTGAGAAAGAAGTTCTTCACTTCATTGCTTACTCCTCCTAGGTACATATCACTGGGTCGTAATTTGGCTGACTTGTTTTATACCAATTGTAAAGCCTTTGTTTTTAATACTGAATTGATTACGTCTACATAATCAATACATAGGGGTCACGGCGGGTGTGACTGATCAAAGGGGATGCCTGCTCCACCTAGGCAGCTGGCTTGGGGGCCATAAAACTTAGACGAGCTCACTTTAGAGGTAAGTCTCTCTTTTACCATAGGAATATATAGTGGAAAAGTGAGACTGAGATCAAAAGTGAGCTCGTATCAGTTTTATGGCCCCCAGGCCAGATCACACCTCTGGAATTTCTAGGAGTCCATGTTTCAACTACTTTCAAGTCCCCTGCATGTAATCGTGTAGTTAATGGATTCTCAGAAATCAATCATTGTTCGTTATCTTGACCTTTTTGCATAAAGGAAAGAAAAAAAAGATTTAAAAGCCCAAATAAAACTACAGTTATACTTACAAGATGCAGAAAAACATTGTCGTTCGGTGATCCTTATTGAAGAAATATTAGCTAGAGTGCTGTTGATGATCGCTCTATCTCGGGGGCGAATCTGAGGAATGGATGTCCAACCAAGGAACTCCAGAACCTTTGCTCTGATCTCTTGTCTCCTGTAAGCACGTGATCTGTAACATGAAAACGAGGCTGTGTCTTCCATTTTTTTTCTAGGGATTATTGCTTTATGGTGTACTTATATTTACTTATTTCAAGTTTAAAGAAAATTCATTTTTTTTTAAATTTAGGTTTAAATAGTAGAATGAGTCATATTATAGTAATTACAACATCAACAACTAAAACTGTGTTTCATGTATGCAGAAAGTGAAATCTAAAGAATGAAGTACATGTATATGTATATATTTGCTGATAAGAGAAAGGGATATATTTAGAAAAATGACGAAGGGAGAAAGATCACTCAAAACACTTATATGGTAAAGATTCTATTTTTTTTATTATTGGACAATTTGGATTCGTACTCCCAGATTTGCTTAGTTTATCTAAATGTAGTACACATCGTACTTTTTTACATTCATACATAATTATCTAGGTCAGCATCCAGGCAGGGAAACCAGATGTCATTGTAAAATTCACAACACGACAGGTTTATGTCAAAACTATCTCAATGTTTGTGGTGGGTATGGTTTTACTCACATTGTATTGTCAGTGCAAACAGAGAATCATTATTAAACTTAAGATATCTTAAGATATCTATGAATTCTTTTTCTTATTCCTTTTTCCTGTATTATTATTTTCGCTTTTGCAACATCATGCTGCAAACTTGTGTTTTTTATATAAATCATTTAAAGTGGGAAGCTCAAGTTGAAAAAAAAATCAATCTTTTAATGCAGACATTTGATTCATTTTAATTCTCTATTGTAAATGCATTTGATTCACATTTAGCAAGAAAAGGATATGATGCAATATAATATATTTTCTTAATGCATATAGATTGGTGTGGATTTCTAATTATTAATGAAAGCAGTTAAGGAATTTTCATATGCATTACAATTTAGCTCTTTTTAAAACACTTATTCGTTGCAAATGATATTTTATCATATATTCGATTATAGAAATCTTGCATGTTTTTAGCTATAGAAAAATTCAAATTAATATTCATAATCGTTAGGATAGCCACCGTCCTTGTTAAAAGAAAGACTTATAAATGAAAGATAAAGAGGATAGTTTAAAGAACCTTTTATTTAAGACCACAGCACACGTTTCATGTTAAGTTAAGGAATACATGTATAGATATACAAACAAAATCAAATTAGATAGATAGAAGAGAAACAAAATAAACAAATATTAAAATCATATACTGTTTATCTTGAGAATATGATATATCAATTAAATAGATATCTGGATTAAAAAGTTAATAAAGTATTTAACTTTAAGAGATAGGTATTTCGAAAGCATGCACATCAAGATATGATAATGGACGATATCTTTTGGAGAATATGTATGAAAGGAAATGAATTTCTGTTTAAAATTTGTAATTTAAAGAATTTTGCCATTCTTTTTAAATGTTAAATTTAGAATTGACAACATTTGTATTTCCCTTTTTTTGGGGAAAAAATTGTTTAATTTTTGATAAATAAGATATCGTTGCCTATTACTCATCACTCAATAACAATGACATTGCACTTTTTTTTAAAGATCCACAAGAAAAATGGATTAAGATAAAGCTTCATAAAAATGGTATATAAATTTTCCAAGCTTATGAAACTTTAAAATACCCAACAATATTTTTCCAAAAATTCAAAAAACTATATCATTCGATTGTTATTGACAATGAGTACTAGATTATCATATCTTTTTTTAATTAAAAAAAAGAAGGAAACAAAATAAATTAAAACGACACGCACATGAGGTACCTTTGATGCATTCTAGATATGTGTTCTCTGGTCAGGGGTGTTGACATTGTAGACGTTTCTGGGTCCTGGTCTGTCGTATTCCCATTGACCAGCCTCTGCAGGGTCAAGCAGAATAGTATCACCAATACCAAACACTTACAAAGTGGAGAGCACTTCATAATGGAATCAAATGTTTTATCAGAATTATGGCTATGTTTTCTCGGGGGTATAAGTCAAATGTTAGTTCTCTTAGTTCTACTAATATCACTGGTTTCACTCTGGATTCTGTTCTTTTAGAATCAAACTGTCTCTTTCACTATAAGTATAATGAAAATTCAACAAATATCGTAATGATTTCCTTACACTGTTTCCAATACTGTTGCTCAAGTATCAAATGAATAAACGTTGTAATTACCACCTCTATATTCCAACACACGTGCAAATTAAAGGTCAAAGGTCAGAACCTTATGAGAGCGTCCCGCCTATTTCAGTGCCTCACTGGAATTAGTCAATAGGAAAGTGGTCTGTCTGGATCAGGGAAATAACAGTAATGTGGGATTTGACCTTGGCAGGTGATGAAGGGGGCGGACGGTGCAGGCGAAATTTGGTAATTGCTGTATATTGCATTGGGTACTGCTGTATATTGCAATGTTTACGCCTGTATATTGCTCATTTAGAACCAAAAATAGCACAATTAGGAAATTGATGTATTTTGCTTTATGTGCTTCTGAATTAAAGTCAAAAGTAGCAAAATTTGGAAATTACTGTATATTGCATCATCTATACTGTTCATTTACCACCAAAAGTAGTACAATTAGAAAATTGCTGCATTCTGCATTATGTACTGCTGAATTAAAGTTAAAAGTAATTTTGTGTTTGAAATTACTGTGAATTGCATCATGTACTGCTGATTTCAAGTCAAAAGTTGCAGGATATGGAAATTTACAAGCTTTTCTTTTCTTGAGATGGTATTGCATCATCTTTTTGAATTGTTTTCGATTGAAGTTCCTGCAAAACATTTTTGAAAGAATAAAAGGAGAACGAAATATATAAATTTTCGTTAAAAGTAGTATCGCTTGATTCCTCACAAATATCTGATTTTGATTATGGGGATGATAAAAGCAATAAAAAAATGATAGATCATTCAAAATACATGTATAAAAGACAAATATATTCAAAATATCAATATTAAAGGCCACATTCATTGCAAAACATATTCAAGCAATACATGTTTCTTTAAACCTAAATTCATTGAATCTAATAGATATCCCATGTACTGGATATCTGAATTCTAACCTAAGACTCTGGTAGATATGAAGATGTTTATAAATATATTTAACAATTTTAAAAGCTCTAAAGTGTGCGAAGTCAGAACACCACCTTTGATAATACAGTCTTAAAATCGTATGGAAGGTTTTAATTAAGTGCAAATTAAAATTTGGTAAGGCTTTTTCTTTGATACGGATAATAAATTATTATGCAAACGGTTACACGCCTTTTATTCTGTTCGTTATTTACGATGCTTACTGCGTAAAAGTTATTGGTATTTGTAAACAATTCTAACCAGTTAGTCATACCTTCTTAAATCTGTTTTATATCTTCGAGATTTTGATATTTACAGATCAAAAATGTTCTAATTACTTTTATGCAATACGATTATACTTTTTTCCCAAAAATTATATAATGATATTACATTTTTTTTAATTTTTGTATTGACAGTCATGTATAAAAAGTTCAGAAGTCCGAAAACAACTGAAGTCGTCAACAATTAAAAATATATTTCATTATTAAAAACAGCACACACAAACATAATGTGTCTGACGCATGCAGGTTAGTAAACCATCACTTTATTCTCTTGAAATTGCCAGAAGGAGAAAAAACTACTCACTTCTCTTATTTTTATTTTAAGGTTTGTTGTGTCTGAGACGTAAGAAAGATCGAATGTTTTCAACTTTATCTAAGCCATTTAGACTTTAACACTCCCAGACACCGAAGATTTGCACTCTATAGATTATTTAGAGGGTTTTTACGTTATTTGAGTACACTTGTCTTTGGGATTATTTTTAAAGTTTTCTTTCGAAAGGTATAGTTGGCAGCGATAAAATAATGTGAAAATCAGATAATACATATACGTATTTTACGTATATTACATACGTATATTTATAAAAATACATGAACAGAAAACCAATTTGATTTTGTCTTATATTATCCGTAGTAAGAATTAAAGAAAAATATGCTTTGGGATTACCAAAATCAATCAGAACTTTTCTTTAAAATTTATAAATATAAACATCAATATAAATATATAAACATGTCTGTTTTTGTAGATCAATGTCAGTGGGTAGAAAATATTATAATAATTACTTGTCAAATTGTTTTATTTAGAGTTGTTTCCAGTGGGAAAACATGAAATATCCCGAAACAAATGGATGGAGATCATTCATTAATCTCTTTAAGACAAAGTAGATTTTGGCACGTGCAATCTCCCGACAAGGGTGGCTTAGATGCTGATCGCTGGCAAAATTCCAGAAATTTCATTAAGTCTGTACGATGTTTGTAAGAAATAGTAGATCTCGTGTTTTGATACTCTAATCGATCTGAATGACCGCTAGCCATTGCAGAGGTTAAGAAGTCATGAAGTTCGCACAGAATGCAGTGCTCGAACGGTCGAAATAATCAGAGAACACAACAAGTTTAGGAACCAGCAAAATTATTCCATCATTCACGAAAGGTCTGCAAATGTTACCCGAGTTATATTATAAATATTCATTCAGTTCATTGTATTTGTGACCTTGTATAGAGAGATTATTTATATGCAGTTTGCCTGTTGCCCAATCTAGTTAGTTTTCTGAATAAATATTGTTTAAACCAAATATCTGCAAAAAATTGACTGAATGAACATATGTAAAATTAGAAAATATAGTTTTGGACAAATATCAAAATAATATTTTAAAAGAAATTTAATATTGAGCAAACACAAGAGTATGTACAATATTACTATAAAAAGTCTTAAAATGTACATTTGTACGCGGCCGCGTTCAAACACAAACAATAATATTACATTTAGCAAATTAAAAAATAATTGAATTTAACTTTAAAAAATAATTTATTTGCCCACAATATTCAAAGCTTCAATAAACAGATTTTTAATTCCCAGTATATATCTTACAGAAAGGTATTTTACATGTAGCATCGCATGTCATTGTATTACATTTCATCCTATTGAGGTAAATGGAATGCTTAAGACGTTGCCATGAGATTTCAAAGGAGTTGTAGGAGACTTGGTAACTTTAATGTTATTTTATAAGATATGGTGCAAGGTAGGTTACAGTTATAATGTGATAATAAAAGATAAAATCCATAAGTATTTTTAAGAATAACAAAAACATATTTGAAGACACAAAGCTTTCATGGTTCAACAAATTTTACCATTTTAACTAAATGATTTGAAAAGAATTTGTTCGTTCGAAAAACTTATTTTTTCAATAACACTTTACAGTTTTTAAATTGATATAATTATGACTGTAACACTCGGGAATGTAATAATTTACTGCAAAACCATTTCTTTATCAAATTTATATTATTTTCACAGAATCAAGAAGACAATATCACAAAGTGATGGTATCAGTTAGATTAAAAATGACCGTTTTATATAAGAAGCCAGGTCATATCAAGGTCATAAGCTTTTCCCTGGACATACAGAAAAAAATACTGTTGCCCATCACTCGATGCCAACTTATATTTCAAAAGAATCTATAAGAGATATTACCAAACTGACATAAATACTTTAACTAAAATGGTATTGACTAATCCGAATTTTCTCTATTTTCCTTAAATTTTAAGGATAATCTTGTTATTCCTTCCTATATGCTCTTTTATTTTTACATATCGTAAAACAGTCGTATAAAGATGCAAAATGATACTAGGAGAGAAAAATCACTTTTAATGGAAGTTTAGCTCAAATCTGTACTTACATTGGAAGCTTTAAAAGCAAACATAATTATAGTTTGTTTGGAAAGTCATATTAACTTGATATATTTTTAAACGTAAGTCCCCTTGTTTTTTTTAACTTACTTTTGAAAAATTCTTCAAGTCCTTGATTAAAACTAATATAAATTCATTCTATACAATAATTATGAGAGGCAGAAAAAACACATTTTCAAACGCCGTCTCCACCAAAAATATAGCCACTGCTAGATTTCAATATATATAAAACAAATAAGCAACAAGAATACATTGATGTAACCATCAATTGTCGCCCGGGAAATATATAAAGAAAGCAATGAAAATGAGTCTTGATCATCAAACCGCTTCGATATGGGTGAAAAGGCATGCGTCTAATTGATGGAGACTATAGTCGCAAATATTTTGAAAACTTATAGTCGGATAAAATCAAACAAAAACGATACCATTTTAGACTTGATCAATTCCTCAAGTCAATGTTGGCTGCATAAAATATAAATTGAAGTTAGACACATACATAACCTATATTCAAAAATGTATTCACTTTCAATTTTATAATATAAAACACGAACTTTGCAGAGTCCGTTTTATGCGAAAAGTAAAATTCGATGTTCTAAAAAAAGGGGACATGTCATTTTTTCGATAGTTAATGGTAAGCTTCTTTATATATTAAATATGAAAAACATTTAAATTTTTACAGATTCACTATATTATGTATCTTGTAATTTATGAACGGAGAGAACATTCTGATTAACAATCTATTCAATGTTTAGAAAATCTTTAATTCTAAATGACTACTCCCAACCCAATCCCCATACACCAACACTTAATCTTATATGTATAGAGCAGCCCGGTCCTCCGGGCTGCAATAATACTTTGAATATTTCATCCCTTCTTGATAAAAAAAAGTCCAAGGGTTTGTTAGATTTTAAAGTACAGTTTTTTTTTTTATTCTCTGAACAAAAAAGTAAATTCCCCCTAACCATAGTTTTTCATTAACTGTAAATAAAAAGAACAGACATAGCTATCAAGCTCACAAGTTCCCTGAAACAATACAGATTGGCAGCAAAACAAACAATGACTTCTTAACATATCAGATCAGATATCGGAGTCTGTGTTTGCTCTGTTCCTATTTTCTATTGTTTTATGGACTTTTGGGCTTGAACACTGTTCGTTATCTCAATATACATTATAATTCAATTTGACCAAAAGATAAACAAAATATTATTAAAATTTTGATTCTCAAGTATGATATTTGTTGATCAATTGGGCATATAAAGGAAAATTTCAGGTACAATTATCATGTCAACCGAAAAGTTAAATGCTCTCTGCTCTCTTCATAATGCTGTGTTGTTTTTTTTTTTTTTTTAAAGAGAAGCCAAATCTTTCCCATTTTTGTAACATTTTTACAATAAAATATTAAAAATCCTGCATAGTAGCATTTTTGCTGGATATGTTAGAAGTGTAAAGACTGATATGCATGTACATGTACATTTTATGAATATAAACTTTCCCAGACTTCTTTGGGATTTACATTTGATTTACAGTTGAGTATCTTTTGACAAAAAAGAGAGCATCTTAATTGTCTTTGCTCTTACGAAATTAATCTTTGCGTATTTAGTAAGTTTTAATGATGTAAGTATTTTCAAAAGGCAAGTTCAGAGAAAGAAATACAATTTATATTACTTAAGTTCTTTTTTATTTTAATATTACTTAATATACGTGAAAAGATAAACGGATACGATACATCCCGATGAGCCTGAAATGAAAGATACCACAGAGTCTAACAAATCTTTTTAATTTTTGGAATAATTAACATAAAAAAACCTAACTCTAATCTAAAGTCTGACACATCTGTCTCATATTTGGATATTTTACTTGAAAAAGACTTTACTGGTAATCTTACAACCGAACTTTATGATAAACATCATGACTTTAACTTTTCAATCGTCGACTTCCCTTAACTTATGCAGCAACATACCTTCATCACCTGCATACGGGGTTTTTTATCTCTCGGTTGACTCGATACGCAAGAGCATGCTTTACGTATGAACTATGTCTAAAACGAGGTAAATTAATGTTGAACAAATTGCTGACACAAGATTGGCAGATATCTAATTAATAGTTTTGTCCATATAACGTTATATTTTGGTTATTATTGACGTCATTGTATAAGTTAAATAGTTACAAAGTACAAAAGGGTTTAAGAAGAAAATGAATAGAAAATTATGCATCAGATACATTTAAAATGAGAGTAAATTACAACCAATTGTAACAATCAAATTTCACATTAACGTATTTAAGTGTAAAGTAATCGTTTCATTCATTTGAGGGACGACCTTTTCCGAAAAAAGGCATTATTTTCATTATCAAAAAGCTTGTTACTATCACGTAAATTACAGTAATTTCCTTTTCTTTTACCCGTTTATCATAGAGTCAATATTTATCAATATTGCATCATAGAAGCTATATAAAAAAGGCAGATTTATTGATACTTATGCATATCGTAGAAACTTTTTGTTTTCAAAAGAAATACAAGAAATGAAGTTGTTTTCATGAGCTGCCATTTCTCTCGTCAGAGAAAATAATACCTCCCACCCACATTCACTTTGAGAGTGGCATTTTCTTCCGCACTGAACCTTTATCATTGCTGATACGTATCTGATGTTGACACATAAATAGTGGGTGACGGGTGATAGTCGGATGCTAATGACCTTAAGTGCCCTTCTACACAAAGGTAGCGATATAAATAATTACAATTTGGGGTCCTTTCTCTGTATCTTAGATAACAAAACGTCATAAACAAATCGATGATGAATAAGCTCTTTTTAAAATGATATATCAATATTTGTCCCCCGCAAGTGAAGTTTTTAGAATATGATTGAAAAAAGTTAAGAAGTCATCATTTCTGATTTAAAATTCAAAAACTCCTTCTATACCACTGTAAAAAATTAAATGACTTTTTCACAGATTCCTTACTGCATAATGCCACTGTGCACCTCGTATTTTACTTTCTGATCTTATTTCGGCTCTACCAGAGCAAAACATCGACTTTGTCACTATATTCACATGGAAAGCGGGGAGTATCATTTAGTGAGCTCAGTGCATGTTCACAGTACCTCTAGTTAATATCAGGTACCAATCAACCTTTAAGACTGACATATTCTGCAAAGAATCATGAAACTACCTGTATTCAAATCATTCACCTACTTAGAAAAGTCCTAACAGAAAATACCTTTTATCCTGTAGGACAATATTGCTGTAGACTTACTTTTATCCATGGAGTAATTCTGCAGAAGCACAATTTCCGTCCGCGCATAGAAAATAGCACTGATTTTTTTTTGACATGTTATTCCGATAATTCCATAAACTACATCACCAAAGTTATTCGTTTGCGATATTACATGTACGTATATTGGGAAATGATATTTTTTGTCATTTTGGCTAAACAAAATAAGGTTCCAATGCCATTTACGATTCAAAAGTAGCAGTTTCGGGGGTGTTTTCTTTATCATTAAGCTATACGGAAGTTTAATGTGACTAAAATTATATCCTAGAAACATTATATCCCAGAGTACTCGTGTGTAAAAAAAATCAATACTCTGACATCATAAATAATAAAAATATGACGTAATATGCACAGACACCAATATTTAGATATTGCCAAAAACGGCGACGTTGAATGAACGAGGGAGGGACATAAATTCATATATTGCTGGAGGTTGGTTCAAAGATGAATGTCCGTTGGAAGAAGCGTATGGTTACCAACAAAAATGATGACAAACTGAAAGGGATGCAGCTGGAAACCATATATGGAGATCGTTGACAAATATTCGAGCAGTTAGGTTTATGATCGGGGTGGGACGTTGTCTATTAAAAAGAATTTATTCCTTGATTTATTTTATTCTTAACTATAGTACATGAAATGGATAACTCAGGAACTAAAAGAATAAAGAATAAATTGCAATATCGAATTTATGCTTTGAACGAGTTTTTAAAGACAAGTGATTGCTGAAAAATCAAAATATCCACGACATCGTTGGTGTTGTACTGGCAGCAGTATTGAAGTATTTTTTTTACCACAGACAAAAAAAGTTATTTATCGATATATTTTGCTGAAGTTTCTGCGAATTATATTTAAAATGTCGATTTTATTGCATACAATTTTTTTTTACCTTAAGTTTTAGTTAAATAAAGGATATAAAGTCTGTTCGTGTTTTCTGGGACAACCTTCGTATATATGGTTATCGCTCATTTTAATTACGCTGCGACGACTTCCGTAGGAAAATTGTAACAATCTTCATAGCTTAAATCCCTCATGCATTAAAATATACTAAAAGGAAAAAGAAACGCAGGGTAAACTTTTGAGGTGAATTCAAATTGTTTTTCTTAAAATACTTTTTAGTTTTCCTATCTAACTTTTAAAATCATCTTTCGAAAAGATATACCCAAATTCTCATATGATTTTGTGTAATTATTCATGAGTTATTGAAGCTCAAATGACGATACCCCCCAAAAGGGAAAATCGAAAACTCTCATTATCTTCAATGTCCATCTCGTGCATCTGTCAGAGTCTTATTTCTCCTTTGCATGGAATTTCATCAGAGTGTTTATCTTTCAAACCCTGGCTATATTTAGCATGGGTAACCACGAAAAAAAATAAGTAAAACGGCGCGCGCATGCGCCAGTGAGAGCAATACAACAGTAAGTTGACTGGCTCAAAAAACCAAATTGCGGAATTGTTTTCTTTCAAATTTTGTATGAATGTAATGATTATAATCGTGTACACTATAAATGGCTGTTTTTGTGGTAGTAAGGTGGCGATTTAAGAGATGGCAGGACGAATAACTCGCTCGAAACATGGCTCTGTTTCGCGTTAACGTCATCGTCACCGTTGATTGAAATCCACTCCAGACCCTCTCTGACAACGGCTAAAAAGTTTTATGGGGGAAAATTTACAAGAGACTGCTTAGTAAACCGTTGTTGCCTTTTTCATTAATTAGGCAATTCGAAAACAAGACTCCGTTGAACTTCCGTAAACTGTGCCAAGATTGCAATAGATTCATAATGTCTCTTAATATTGAAAAACGATGTGCATACCTCATATGCATCAAATAATGCAACAAGATTTGTGGACAAATACGTCGTTATCAAATTGCACGTGTTTTGGGCTTTTTAGCGTTTTCCATAAGTGACGTCATAAATTTTAAGGTTGAGTAATTCTGAAAACTGATTTTGATGCACAGTTACTAAATTTCCCATTTGACCAATTTTCGTAATTTTCGGTCATGTGGTCAAATTTTTATCGACAATTATGCTACCCTGCGTTTCTTTTTCCTTTCAGTATATCTATTGTATTTAAAATGTTAGCAATGAATGAGATATTATAAATGACACTTTGTTTGGGCTGATGGTTTTCATGCCAGTCGTTGTTATTATTGACTACGGAATGTTCCTTCTACCTGGTCAATACTTAGGGCTGACGGTGGATGCTTCCTCCTCCAGACCACCTGATTCCAGCTCTAAAATTTCTGCAGAACTGTATTTAGGCCCTGGTTGAAGATTTGGATTTCTTTTTTTATTAATTCAGATTGTTTAAATAAACATCTTTTCTTCAAATGATGAATATGAAGATAATTAGCATAAAGCATTCACGCTCAAAAGTCCGTTTTTAATAATTCAAATTGTAAGCAGAGTAAACACGGATTAGGTGCCATAGAGGAGTGAGCGTCTCTGTCGGCGGGTCATACCGACCTTTTGCACCTTGCAATA
Source organism: Saccostrea glomerata (assembly GCA_003671525.1). Classification (NCBI taxonomy): domain Eukaryota; kingdom Metazoa; phylum Mollusca; class Bivalvia; order Ostreida; family Ostreidae; genus Saccostrea; species Saccostrea glomerata. The sequence goes on from PRKT01000047.1 coordinate 239,214, forward strand.
ATCGGATACACTGAAAAAAAAAATCCGTAGACAGTTTAGTGTGAAAAGAATGGCCAAACATGCAATATGAAAAACGTCAGTAAGTATTTGACCAAATGATTGTAATTGTTCACAAGGTAATTTTATCGACCAAAGATTTTACGAAATACAGGGTTATTTTCGCCCGTGTTATTTTCGCCCTTTTACACTTGCTTACAAATTTGCCCCGTTTTAGATTCGCCCAGTCTCAGTTCTTTTTAAGAATTTACACTGTGTTCTTTGAATTCGCCCGTTTTAAATTCGCCCACTTGTTACAAAGGCGAAAGGGGCGAAAATAAAACGGGGGCGAAAATTTCCCTGTATACATTAATCTTAATTCAGGATACATATCAAAAAGTTAATCGGCTGTTATTTCATATTCACTTTTTCTTTCTCAAATCTTAAATGCCATTAGCGTGTTTGTATTCTTGTTTTTGCAAATATTTGAATTTGCAGTTTATAATTATATTAATACACTGTATAATACTCCCTATTTTACCTAGTCCGAATAGCCTTGAATACATTATCAAGGTCATATACATTGTTTATGGAAATAAAGAATCCGACAACAACAACATAATACTCGGTCAGTCTGGGAAGCTACGATTAGATTCAGATGTTTGTCCGGCCGGGGTCAAATTATTGCTTAATGTCATGAAAATGAAATGAAAACAACGCCCACTGCATTCCCTCCTCTACGTATTCATTCTTGTTATTTTTCATTAGCATTTATTGTTTACATTCATATCCACCATGTTTTAGAGATTTCTAGTATTTTAATGCCCTTCATTCCCCCGGTAAACCAGTGCAGACAATTGATGAATTGATAATCTTATCGTAAAAATCGGCGGGAAGATGAACGCGTGAAATCTACTCACCATGATTATATCTATAGCATTGTTACCTGAGCAGGAGGTAAATAGCTGCGGAGCAGCAGACAAACAGCGACCGCCTCCCACGTGACCTTATCAGAAGCAGACGACAGTTGATGAAGAGAACCTGTTAACACGCGCATCGCTGGAGGTGAATACAATTTATGAAAGCAAAATTGTTTTGTGATTGGTTGTGACGGGGCGCTCAGTTTTTGATCGTAAGGATTTCGATAACACCGCCGGTGGTAAAGGGTGTTATCTCTTAACAAACACGAGTTTGCACGCTTTGAAGTAAGAAGAGATCATTAAACGAATATAACGCCGTCTGCGATGCAGATGATGGATTTTGGGTTTGGCTGAGTTTGTTTTCATTTTTATTGTCATTTATTTTAATGATTAATTTAAAAACAAGTAAAAGATGGGTAGACATTATAAAAATTGAAAAGTGGTCATGAAGATTTCTATTTTAATATTTTTGAAGACAATATTAATCTCTGTTGCGCTTTTCATAATGCACTGTATAAATATAGGCCTCGTGGTGTTTTTTTTCTCCGAACCGAATTCAGGAAGAGTGATAAAAATGTCACTTACAAAAGAAATACATTATTGCAACTTTCATCTATATGAAACAATTTTCAGCATGAGCTACGTATTTACAATCAATGCCCTTTGATCCATCATATCTGTCATAAGATCAAACACAATCTACTCTAAAGCAGATCCTTTCATAAGGGAAAAACATACAGCTCCTTAACAACAAAACATCTATCCAATACATGTACTTTTATTTAAGGAAGTATTCTTATCATTTCATTGCATTTATTGAAAATTTTATTAATTCATGAAGACATTATCACCGAATGATTGCGGTATTGACAATTTAGGAAATGTTCATGTCAATGTCATTATCTATTTTGACACTGAGGTTTATAAAATGTGTTGACTTCTTTTATTTTCATTTCAAAAGATAAATTGTTTTCCAAATCGCATAATTTCTATCAGATGACACTACCAAATAAAGTGAATTACTTTAACTTCGATGGATATTTTCAAACAAGGATTTCTCTTTTTCTCTTATTTCTTGGGGATTTTAGTTAGCTTATCTTTATAAATTATTTTTTGTCTTTATTCACATATTGTGACGTTATTATATAAAGATATAAAATGATACAAAACAAAAACAAAAAGTTGCCTCCGTTAAAAGAAAAGATTTTTTTTAATAAAACCTAACCTTATAATGGAAGCATTATAATTAAAATAAACTAACAAAAGTAGTTTGCTTTGAAGATCAAATATTTTGATACTATGATATTAATCAAACATTTGATACTATAATATCAATTCAAAATTTCAGTCCCTAATTAATAATTTAGCTACCTCAGGATGTTTTACTTGAAAAAGGCGTTACTGGTAATCTAAAAACCAAGCTCTATGATAAATGTGATGACTTTTCTACCGTCAAATACCCTTGCTTATGCAGCAATATACCTTCATCACCTGCAAACGGAGTGTATATATCTCAGTTGATTTGATACGTAAGAGCAAGTTCTACATATGAACAATTTCTGAAACGAGGTAAATTATTGACAAGTTGATGAAACAAGAATATCAGTAGTCTCTTTTAAGGTCATCATTTCGTAAGTTCTATGGTCGATACAATGACCTTGTCAGCAAATACAATTTATCATTGAGTCAAATGCTCTGTGACGTTTTTCATACTCATTGCTTATCCATTATTTACACACGGAATTAATGCTGGATTTTTGCGTTATTTCCTGATCATGAAAAAGAGCACACAGCAGCTGTGACGGGTAGGCAGGGGATGCTCACTCCTCCATTGCACCTGATCCCACCTCTAATGTATTGGATTTCTGTGTTTGCTCAGCTCCTATTTTGTATTGTATTTTATGGATTTTTGATCTTGAATACTGTTCGTTATCTCCATATGTTTCATTAAGAAAAGTTCATCGTGCCTTTGATTGCTTAAAAAGTGTAGATAAATTTGATATTCTGTAGATCATGAAAAGTAGATGCACGCTTATTCATACACCACAGTTTTCCAAAAATACGATCCGCGTCATATTCCAAACCCAACATTATATTCATATTATTGGGTGTCGTAGTTCTTACTACAGTGCGTTACTGTTCCGACAAATTAAATTTAGTGCATAACGATAATTTGTTGGCACATACAGGTGTTTTATACGATATCCAGAAACACGAGTTCAATTCTTATTTTTACAATAAAATCTAAAGTATAAAATAAGTTGGGACGCATAAAAACCAAAACCCTTGATTCTTTGCTCGATACAATGACCGTGTTTGCAAAAAAAAATATGCATATGATTGACTGACTTTTTTCATGCAAATTGTTTGACCATTTTGTAATTACTGGATTGTAAGGGGTGTTAAGAAAGTTCGTTCCATGATGATATATTTTTCAAAATTTCCAAAGTAGTGCTTAACTAAAGAGATGAAATTTCATGTCTGACAAAATCACAAGAGTGTGCTTTAAATTTCTAGCAATTCATTTCTAGCAGGAAGTTATCGGATTGTTCTTCCATAAGAAAATACGTATAACATCTTTAAAGCACCTGAATGATAGAAATGTTAGTCATTTTGATTGACAATAAAAGATGATTTTACTTTTGTTTCTTCACAGCTTATCTTTCATCAGACAAGCTGATGAGCGTAGGTATATGAACGATAGATCACTTTTTAAAAGAATAGGATTGTCATTTTGAAAAATTTTACCGACTTGATAATTTTTGCACAGTATTGGAAAGGATATTTTGACCTTTTTGCTTGATAGTTGTCACAAACATGCGTCATTTCTAAATTGTCTGCACAGACATTATCTGTTTTATTACCTGCCATTCCCTTATTGATTAAACATAATACAGCAAAAAAACCTTATCAGTAGCAAGAATGGACTCTGCAGATATGAAATATCACAAATTGTAAATATATTCTCATCGTATTTCTTTTGAAAAATTAAAGAAAAATGTGGAATGAACTTTCTAAACACCCTTTATATGGATTTCACCGTCTACTAAATCACTTAAACCTGTGTCAAATCAACAGAGGAATGCTTTCTTCTTCATGGCACTTAATTCCACCTGAGTGTTTAATCGTCCGTATTGACTCTATGTAGGATTTTTACGTTTTGTCTCTTAGACAATTTTTTTTTACACGTAATAACACAGACATTGAAACATCTTTGTTGCTATTATAAGAAGTTAAACATATTTTGATTAAATTTTGTACTTAAATCACCCTTTTAAAAACTTTTGATGTGGTTTTTTGTGTATATTTTCATATGATATATTGATATATTAAGATGAACTGATATCCATACATCAATGAGATTGCATTATCGGTTTAACCACATTTTTGCTCCTCATTTAGATTAACTCTATCGTAGTGTGAGTACAAACCACAGATATCGTGCTTTGTAATTGCCAGACATTTCGAACATCATTTCTACAGCCTTTAGAAATACTAGCGATTACCATTAACCTAGTAAAATTCGAAATCTATGTAATATAGTTTAAGAGAGCTAGACATAACATAAAAATAGGATAATATTTTAACAGAACAAAAAACTATGTTTTGTCTTAGCTCTCTGACTATCTCAAATCTTGCCTTAATGGCAATAAATGATAAGACATTATTTAAAACAAAAGTATTGTAGTTGATTCCATGACTAAAACCCACAACAATATTTCTCCAACTAATATCTATACCTATGATTTCAGAGACTTTGTTCCATATTAATTTAACTTGAATGCAATCAAAAATCAGATGCTTAGAATTCTCTTCACTGCGACATACTGGACAGTATTTATCAATATCTTTATTCCATTTACTAAGGTAGAGATTATTCGGTAATAAATTATGTACTAGTTTATAATTAAATTCAGCAACATTTTTATCAAAAATTTTTCTAATTTTTTCCTCATGTTCGTTTTGCCATTGATTTGAGTAATTGATATTAAACTCTTTTGACCATATAGTTTCCATAATTGGCTTTTGAGACTTTTGTTGCAACAAAATTTTATAGAAAAATTTTGATGTTTTGTCTTCAATGTTTTCTTTTTTATCATGAAATTTAAAGGAAAATGAATTACATGTGTCGTTAATATTGATGAAAGAAGTATTACTCGAATTTATACCGTGCCATTTACTAAAGATTGTTTTAATTACTAAGACGTCACGCACGATGTTGGTGTCAAAAAGTTAAAAATTACTATTGCGGCGGCATTTGCGCTATTTTCATAATTTTAAAACAATTCACTATATGAAAACTATATATCACTCGGTCGGTAATTGTATACTAAATACATTTTAACAAAAATATTGATAAAAAAAAATTCCATCTGTCAAAGATATTTATTTGACTATTCCGTCAATAACGTGAAAAACGCATGTAGATCGGTAACAGGAGCGTCGCACACGCAATTACAAAATGTTGATAACTTCCATAAAACAAACAATACAAACATAAAATTTTGCAGAAAAATTAAGAATATGATGTAAATGATGTAAATCTTTACAATTGTGATGTTATTCAATCCGTTTGCCCGGAACGCGTTGCTCAAAATCCAAGATGGAGGTGTAGATAAGCGTTAATCGACGGAATATTGGATATACATGAAAAGTCTTCTGTTTCTTAGAAAAATAATTACATGTGCTAATTTTTTTTTAAAAATCACATCTAAATAATCCTTTTTGTGTGTTAAGAACTATATTTTAGATTAGACTGATATTTTTGGTTGATATGTATGTTGGATTTCTGATAGTAAGCCGATTTATTGTGAGGATGTTGAATAAGATGGTGTGTCACAAAGTTTGGAGGTTCAATGTCACGAAGTTCTTAAGATTAGTAGAACGGCCAACTTTGTAACGTTGAGCGAAAAGTTAATGTTGAAAATTGTTTTAAATTCTACAAAATGTTGCCATGTTATTAAAGAAAAGATCTCTAGACAAAATTTTAACTTGCTATGTCTTAAATTTTAATAATAATTGCCGTGTAATATATATGTACTACATGTACCTGTATGTCACAATTGAATTTGACGGCAAAAACGTGACATTTAAATGCCTAACACCAGAAATTACCTTGATTTCAAGAATTTATTTCACTAATTTGACACCAAACGACATTTAATACAAAATGTGCAAAATCAAAACTTTATTTAGATATGAAAACGAATTGATTCTATGAAGAAGTGTTTGTTTTAGATTCTTTTTACAATGTCAACATAAATGTCACACATTGTCCAGAAGTAATAAATCTAACTATAATTGTATAAATGTGGTAACATTAATCATATGTATAGTCATTAAAAAAAGAAATATTGAAAATTAGAAGATTTTTATGAAATGTGCATCTTTTCAAAAAGTTATTAGTTTATTCCAAAATAATTTCAATGGAATAGTGACAAAATCCTAACAAAATATAAAAGTCAACATAAATGTCACACACGAAAAAAATTGGCGTTTTGACGTTATTACGTTCAATGCATAAAATGATGCCTAAAGCGTCAAAAGATATTTTTTCCCCAAAACACTTACTCTTATTGCTGATGAGCCTGATATGGATAAAAGAAAAATGTACCAATAATGATTAATTTTAAGAGTTACTTTATGTTTTGAAAGTTGCATTTATAGATAAAAGTAAAGCATGTGCAGTGTATACTGCACTACACTGTATAAGTATATAACTATATATTCTTATCAGAATATGTACAAAAGTACCATTCAGAGTACGAATTAGGACACGAGAAAAAAATCAATCACACAATCCAAAATTTATGTAAGAATATGATTTCAAATTTGAATAACCTGACAGTAAAGAGTGTCAACTCTATTTGATGCTGTTATAAACTGTTCGATTCTACATGGCGAGTGTAAATTGAATAGTCCAATATTGAATAAGGGTTAGGGGTTGTCGGAGGTTGTGATTTAGATTAAGTATCAGATTTTCACTACAATTAGTTCTTTTTGTCATTTACCCGGTAGCATCGTATGAAATGAAAAAAATGTATTTCAATATATTTTAAACAAAAAATAGGTGTATTTACATATGAATTGCCGACATTTGGAAACGGGGTAAGCCGAGGTCGGCTGGTAGCCCCCCCCCCCCCCCCCCCCCCCCCCCCCCCCCCCCCCTGGTTCCGACACCTATGGCAGGAAAACTCCATAAGTGTCCGAAATAGGAAACTTTCGATCATTGATCTGTGTCCGAAATAGGAAACTTTCGATCATTGATCTGTGAGCTAGGCACGTTCGTTGCAACGCGTATAAAAGGGGGTGGAGAAGAGAAACATAAAATATTTTTGGAATAAATACAACTGAAACCTCTAAACTGCACTTCATCGAAAATTCTTTTCACGGTGAACAAAAAGTGGAGAGGGAGTGGTCGATTCTTAAGTTCGATTGCTCTTCTTTTTGAAAACTGAATCATTTGAAATATTTAGATCTACTGTAAGAGAAAAGTACTCAGTATGTAAGGGTCTATGTTATGGCTAAAGATGGGATGGGAATAGGGACTTAATTTGAACGAAAAAATTAATTCAGTGCTAAATCAGCAACATAGTTTAAATCGTACAACTAACTGAAAACAAAGGACAGGTTCGAGGGCCTACTGATATAATATAGAATGGTTTGGAAATTATCTCAATTAAATAAAAAGCATATCAATTTAAAATGCGATATCGTCGAACAAGTTTTGTTATTTCTACATAGCTTTTTATTAAATGAAACGAATCATGCTTACATTTTCCACCCGCAACATGCATGTAAAAAGGCAAAGAGAGTTTAGACCTAAAATATTAGCATCAAAGTACGGTCACGTATATATAATATATATTTCCCTTTTGGATTTTTCTGAAACTAAGAGCCCTTTTCTCGCAGATTGAAACAGTCACATTTTAATATCATTTTTTATAGACTATATGAGGAAAAACATTAGTAAATACAGTTGATACTATGTCAGACAGTCCATGTTGATACCCGACCAGAAGAGAATTTAATTTAATCCCGAGATCAATTAAGATTAACTCATAAAATTATATCAAATTAAGCCGAGTTTATAAAATCATGAAAACTATTTTGCCTTTACTCGAGACCCATCTAACAAATATTGAAAAAATAACATAACAGAATAATTTATTTGCTGTATTATATATCTACATTGAACTGCTTATGAGGGTTTAATTACATGTGTTTTCAATGAATTGCATTATATAATTGGCGGTATTACTTATTTTTTCTTCATAACGTCAAATTACTTTTCTAGAACTTCACGTAAAATAACGTCATTTTGACGTTACCCAAACTGACACCAACACCGTGCGCAACGTCTAAGTATTCACAAAGATAGTTTTGTTTTTTGTTAAGTTTTTTCTGAATATCTGTGAGTGATTTGAGTCCGTTTTCATCAAAAAGATCTTTTACATAGTTAAAACCACTTTCGATTCAATTTTTGAAATAAATAATTTTTCCTTTATATTTCAAATCCTCATTAAACCATATATTTTCACGCAAAAGTTGGTTCGATGCGCTTATTTGATTTTGTGCTTTACACTGATTAAATGCACAAAAAACTTCCTTATAAAAGCGAGGTAACTTATAGAGTATGTTGAAGTCTGTAATCTCAGTAAAATTTGATCGTACAAGGTAGGGTAAATTAAGCCCGTGTTGTACTAAACATGCATTTAAAAGATCTTTTAGACTACTTTCGGTATTTATAATTTTGGAAACCCATGCCGCTTTTGATGCCTTAACTTTCGTTTCAAAATCAATAATTCCTATTCCTCCATTATTAATTTCGCGAATGAGTGTATTTCGTTTAATGCGTTCACGATTTCCCCAAATAAATGAATATATTAATCTGTTCAGATTTTTAATAAAACTTCCATCTGGATTATCTAAAACATTAGCCGTGTATATGAGTTTTGATAAAATTAATGAATTTATTATTTGACATTTTCCAAAGATAGTAAGTTTCCGTTTTCTCCAGGAGTCTAGTATTTTTTCAAACTCTTTAAGTTTATTAAGCCAATTTTTTTCATTACATGCAGTTTTATCGTTTCCGATGTATATGCCTAAGCATCTTATTGCTTGACTGTTAATTTTGGTTTTACAAATGTATGATTCCTGTTTAAATCTTTCTTTTAGTCGTCCTAAAAGGATACATTCAGTTTTTGATATGTTTAGTTTTGTACCAGAAACTTTACCAAAATTTTCGATTATTTTTAATGCATTTTCTAGTGATGCTTTATCTTGTAACGGAAAAGTGCTGTCATCAGCGTGTTGAACACATTTGATTTCATTTTCAAGTGAGTCAATGCTAAAACCTTTTATTTCTGCCGAAGAATTTATTTTCAAAGAAAGCACTTCCATAACAAAAAGGAATAAGAGCGCCGAAACAGGACATCCCTGTCTAATTCCTCTTTTCATTGAACATTGTCTGGAGAGCCATCCATTGTTTTTTATGTAAAAATATGGGTTTTTATATAATATTTTTATCCATGTTATAAAATTGCATCCGAAATTATATTCATGAAGAGTATTAATTAAAAAATTCCATTCCACAGAATCAAAAGCCTTGTGGAAGTCTGCAAAAAGTAGAATCCCTTCCTTACTATTATTTTCACAATATTCTAAAATATCTAATATCAGTCTAGCATTAGCGCCGATGAACCGACCTTTAATGTACCCTGTCTGATTTTTATTTATCAGGTTATCTATAACACGTTTTAATGATTTCTTTCTTATTTATTTCCTGAAACTTTACGAGAAAATTCAATTGTAATCAAATATTTCTCACCAGAAAGACTCTTTTAAGAATTTCTCGAAGACTTATCAGAAAAAGTAAATTCAATGTAGTGATCGGACATCTTTTCAACGAAAATGACAACACCAACTGATGAACCACTGTTCTCAACTATTGTTTGAATCTTAATTTTCATTCAACTACAATTAAGGAATTATTGATCTAAATAGAGTCCTTACAATTTCCCCCAACTATACTAATTCTAGTGCAGTATTTAGTATAAATATATTTTAACGAACTACATTTCATTTAAGTCGATTTTTAAAAATTTGTCTTATATTTTACCACACTTCCTTAATGAAGAGAAAATCACTTATTTTGTGGTGTATTTTTTTCATACTCAATACTTTGTATACTGACTCTTCGTGATGTCCTAAGAGAAATACATTATATTCAGATATTTACCAAGTATACATGCAGATGTTGTTAACGTAAGTATGCTACAGAATATTTCACGTACAAAAAACATCTAAGATGAGAAAGTGTATTGACAAATAAGATGACGATAAATGGGTATAAAGTCAACATGTCGCAAATTCTATGGTCTAGACATTTACCTTGGTCGCTAAAAAACCGTCAGTGTAGGTTGGATAGTGAAAGATGTTTCTCATTCTAAGTGTAAGGCCATTATTCTTATACCGAACTGCTTAGACGGTTAAGACAGTTTACCCAATCATGACAAGGAACATTTCGGGGAATACTTTCTTCTCCATGACATCTGATCCTACCTCCGCTGTTTCCAGGGTCCATGTTTCATCTGCTCTCTAATTGAACTGTTAAGGACTTTAAGCAAGATAAATGTGGCTAAATATACCTAAAATACTTAGAATGTTTGCCGCTTTTCAAATGGGTATGGTAAAGACAGAATCATTCGACAACTCTTCGCAATATCGCAAGTGTTTTTTTTGGATTTCACTTTGAAACAAGATATTGTTTGAAACCTTTACAAAGTTATTGATGTGCTTTTTAAAAATTATTTTAGACAGAAAATGTAGATTAACCAGTAGATTACTTATACTTAAATATTACTAGCTGGTGTAAATTATTAAGTGCTATACGATAATTTTCTTTCCTCCAAGTAGCTTTCTAAATCTATATTCTCATGATGTCATCCATTTCTTTGGTTATAAAAAAAAATGCCTCAATATTTCGTTGATTAGATATCTGGGACAATCAAAATCCTTGTAGATCTTTGAAAAGTACGCTTAACCCATAAACATTGCAAAAATGAAAAACCCAACTGTTTTGCAACACAATAAAAATACTACAAAGGGGATAATTTATTGCATGACGTCTGTGATATCCTGCAAGCGTAAGCTTATATTCTTCCGCGCTTCTAGTGAGTAATATTCAGACAAATTTGTCGGTGATTAAATGTTCTCGGTGCCCACGTAAAGCAGTTTGACTGTCTTATTCAATTACCAATAATTACCTCAAAATGATAATAAGAAAGTAATTATATTTTTGTATGTACTGAGTGGCATGGCGTCAACTGTTAGTAATGTTTACATTAGATGACCTTGAACTTCATGATAGAAATCTTTTATAACAATACATACAACATGTAGTAAATTCTAGCACAGCGAGTAACAAACGTTGAATGTTAAGAGACAAATAAAGCATCATTGCCATGCATCCTCTGACTATTGTTGTGAGATGTGTTGTATTTGTATTATTTCATCATGTATATTATTAGTAACATTAAGTTTCTTGAACATTCCAGAGTGGTCCATATGTTAGGTAATTTTCTAGAACATTCTTGAACTTTGTGTATGTCCAGAACTTTCCAGTAATATCATGTACTTACAACTTCTAGAATATTCTAGATTTATGATACTGTATAAATATCCTGTCAATTCGATGCATAGATACGATTGTCTTACAAGCATCATTGAGGTACGTATTACTGGGATATAATTTCACTGGGACATTGTGTGCAGCAACGGACACTCTGATGTATGTATTTTTAGATTTTTGCTAAGTTTGTACTTAATGATTTGTATATTACTGTAAATAAATTATTGTTAAGTTTAAACTGTGTGATTGATCTTTGCTGGCATTTAGGGTTATTCTGACCCATAACAGAATTGGGGGCTCGTCCGGGATAAAGAAGTTTTGCACTTTTGCAGTTTATTGTCAAAATTTTGTTTATTGAACCGTTAAATTTGATTATAAGCCAGCAGAAATCAACATGGTGTTTTCGGTCACAGACTTTCTAAGTTCACCAAGTGTTCAGGTTTTTGATTCGTTAAAAAAGGATGACTTGATCGCATTAGGTATGCATTTTGGGTTAGAAGTTAAATCCTCACAGAGAAAGCAAGACATTAGAATTAAGGTTGCAAACAAACTTGTAGATGAAAACATCTTTGAAAAATACGAACTTCCAGAATATACAGTTAGATCAGAGTTAGGCTCTTATAAAATGGCAGACTATCAGTTTCAATTAGAGTTAGAGAAAATGCGATTAGAAAGAGAAAAATTAGAAAGAGAAGATCGAGAAAGAGAAAGGGAAGAACGAGAAAGAGAAAGAGAAGAACGAGAGCGTGAACGGAAATTTGAATTAGACAAATTAGAAAGACAAGAGCACTTTGAGTTAGAGAAATTAAGATTACAGCAGAAACCAGAACCCTCATTTGTCAAGAATGAATTTGATGCAGCAAAAAATATTAGGTTAGTTCCGAAATTTCAAGAAAAATCTGTAGACAAGTATTTTCCCCAATTCGAGAAAGTCGCAGAAAATCTTAAATGGCCACAACACGTTTGGTCAACAATGTTACAAAGTGTACTGGTTGGCAAAGCAGCTGAGGTATACTCTGCACTAGGGGTAGCTGAAAGTTCAGACTATGAGAAGGTCAAAGCAGCAATATTAAAAGCATATGAATTAGTACCTGAAGCATATAGACAAAAGTTCAGAAAGTATAGAAAGTTTGATAATCAAACATTTGTTGAATTTTCACGAGAGAAAGAAGATTTATTCGATCACTGGTTTAGATCTAAGAAACTTGATAAAACTTTTGCTAATTTGCGCCAAGTCATCCTGGTAGAAGAGTTTAAGGAATGTGTTACTCAAGATTTGAAAACACATCTAGAAGATAAGAATGTGAAAACTCTTGAAGAGGCAGCAGTCATATCTGATACTTATGCTCTGTCTCATAAAAAGAATTTTGTATCAAGATCTCAGACTAGCAGTAATTCTACAAATTCAGACACATATAAAAAGAGTGGTTCAGGGTCTCAGTCTTTCACAAGTTCCCAGTCTCCATCCCAAGGTGGTTCTAAGTCCGGTCCAGGACGTTTTGAAGGATCATCTGGAATAGGGTCGCTTCCTACTTGTAGTTATTGTAAGAAAAAGGGTCATCTGATCAGTGAATGCTTTAAACTTAAGAGAAAAAATGATTTTGATAAAACTCAACCACATGCTTGTGCGGCAGTTAGAGGTGATAGAGAAGCCTTAGTTTCGATTTGTTCTGACACTCCTGATGTCCAGGGTTCACAGTCCAGTTCTATTGATTCTATGGAGGATTATAAGCCCTTTATGTCTCAGGGATTTGTTTCACTCGGTGACTCTAGCGAAATAAAACCTGTCCAGATTTTGAGAGATACTGGTGCTGCACAGACGTTATTGTTAGAGGGCGTGCTTCCTTTGTCTGAGCAGACTTCTACTGGTGGGTCAGTTTTATTACAGGGTGTGGAGCTAGGCGTCATTGATGTTCCCCTGCATAGAATTAGTTTGAAGTCAGATTTAGTTACTGGACCTGTTATCGTAGGTGTTCGACCTACTCTTCCCGTTCCAGGCATTTCTTTGTTGCTAGGCAACGATTTAGCTGGTGGAAAAGTTGTACCAGATCCTATAGTTTGTGAGAAAATCACTCCAGATGTCATGTGCGATGATGAAGATGATGACATTTATCCAGCCTGTGCTGTTACTAGAGCGATGGCCAGAAGACGAGAAATGGAGGCAGACCATACTCAAGCCTTTGACGAGACGAATTCCTCTGTTGATATTGATTTGAATGACACTTTCTTATCTGACCTTGATGGCACTCAAACAAGCATGGAACCACACAATATCAAGAAGCAAGAGAAGAAAGAACTGTTACCAAAATTTGGTGGTGAGGATGATGAGTTGCATCCACTAGTTAGCCAAGGCAAGGACATCCTCAGCCGAGAACGTTTACTCTCTGAACAACATAAAGACCCAGATATCATTCAACTTAGTAAGAGGGCACTTCCACCAGAAGAGGCTACTAAAGTTGGAGAATGCTTCTATATGAAAGATGGCATCCTTATGCGAAAATGGCGACCACCTGACGCTTCCCCAGATGAAGTGTGGCGTGTTGTTCACCAGATAGTGGTCCCAGCTGCTTATCGTCGAGATGTCATGAGTTTAGCTCACGATACACCTATGGCTGGTCATTTAGGTATCAATAAGACTTATAATAGGATTTTGAGTCATTTTTATTGGCCTAAGCTAAGGAAGGATGTTTCTGAGTTTTGTAAGTCGTGTCATGTCTGTCAGATGGTAGGTAAACCGAACCAGAAGATACCATCCGCCCCTCTCCAACCAATTCCAGCTTTTGAAGAACCGTTTAGTCGAGTGTTGGTGGATTGTGTAGGACCTTTGCCTAGGACCAGATCTGGGAACCAGTATTTACTTACCATTATGTGTACATCCACTCGATTCCCTGAAGCCATACCTCTTAGGAATATAAAGGCAAAGAGCATAGTTAAGGCCCTAACCAAGTTTTTCAGTTTTGTAGGAGCACCCAAGGCAATTCAGTCGGATCAAGGCTCAAATTTTATGTCGGGGTTGTTCCAGCAAGTCATGCATGAGTTGGGTATAAGGCAATATAGATCAACTGCTTATCATCCTGAGTCCCAGGGAGCGCTAGAACGTTTTCATCAAACCCTAAAAACAATGCTGAAGACCTATTGTTACCAGTATGAAAAAGACTGGGATGAAGGGGTTCATCTTGTACTATTTGCTGCACGAGAAGCAGTCCAGGAGTCTCTTGGGTTCAGTCCTTTTGAATTGGTGTTCGGTCATACAGTTAGAGGTCCTTTGAAATTGTTGAAGGAAAAGTGGCTGACTGAGACTAGTGATCTTAATCTTTTAGATTATGTGTCTGATTTCAAAGAAAAACTTTACAATGCTTGTAAATTAGCACAAGACAATTTGAAGAATTCTCAGATGAAAATGAAAATGTGGTATGACAAAGATGCCAGAAATAGGGTGTTTAAGCCAGGTGATAAGGTTCTTGTATTTTTACCTATTCCTGGTCATCCTTTACAGGCCAGATTTTATGGCCCTTATGAAATTGAAAGCAAGATCAGTGATGTAAACTATGTAGTTAAGACACCAGGTCGACGTAAAGAGAAACGGGTTTGTCACATTAACATGTTAAAAGAGTATTTTGAAAGGTGTGACCGAAATTCTGTAAAACCAGTTTCCACTTTAGCCAATGCTAAGACTGTTCAAAATTGTATTGAAAGTGATACGAGTGTAGAGATGAATGAGAAAGATTGTAATCAGAGTGTTCGTTTGAAAAACTCAGAAGTTTTGGCTAATTTGGATGCCAAACTTGGACATTTGAACATTCACCAAAAAGAACAAGTTAAAAACTTGATGAATGAGTATCATCAAATCTTTTCGGATGTTCCAAAGAAAACTAATGCAGCTTGTCATGATGTCATAGTGAGTGACGTTCTGCCTATCAAACAACATCCGTACCGTCTCAATCCAATAAAATTGCAGTACCTAAGAAGGGAAGTGCAGTACATGTTGGACAATGACATTGTTGAACCTAGTAAAAGTGATTGGAGCTCACCATGTATTCTTGTACCAAAACAGGACGGTTCGTACCGATTATGTACAGACTATAGAAAGGTGAATTCTGTTACCAAAACTGATTCATTTCCAATACCTAGAATCGATGACTGTATTGACCGCATTGGAAACGCCAAATTTGTCAGTAAATTTGACCTGTTGAAAGGCTACTGGCAAGTGCCGTTAACAGAAAGAGCAAAAGAAATATCTGCTTTTGCAACACCAGATGGACTTTACCAGTATAAAGTAATGCCTTTTGGCATGAAAAACGCACCGGCTACATTCCAAAGGATGATTCACTCCCTTCTTCAAGACCTTGAGGGATGCGAGGCCTACATTGATGATGTCGTCATATACAGCGACACATGGGACGAACATCTCCGAATCATGCGTGCTTTATTTGACATTTTAGCTAAAGCAAACTTAACTGTGAACCTTGAGAAGAGCGAATTTTGTCATGCTTATGTTGAGTATTTAGGTCATAGAGTAGGTCAAGGTTATGTTACACCCATTATGGCTAAAGTGGAAGCTATTGCAAAGTTCCCGATTCCTACAAACAAGAAAGAGTTAATGAGGTTTTTGGGCATGGCTGGGTTTTACAGAAAATTTTGTCCAAATTTTTCCTCAGTTGTAAGTCCACTTACAAATCTTTTACAAAAGAGGGTTAACTTTGAATGGACAAAGGACTGTGAAAAATCATTTCAAAAAATCAAATCTGTCCTTATGAGCAACCCAGTTCTGTCAACTCCAGATTTTTCGAAGCAATTTAAGCTTACTGTTGACGCTAGTGATGTTGGAATCGGGGCAGCTTTGTTTCAAGAACATAGTGATAAGGTAGATAGAGTCGTTTCTTATTTTTCAAAGAAACTTACAAAATGTCAACAAAAGTATTCCACCATTGAAAAGGAATGCCTTGCTTTGTTGTTAGCCTTACAGCATTTTGATGTTTATCTAAATGTTACTTTGCATCCAATTCTTGTATATACGGATCACAACCCCCTGACATTTTTGCATAAATTGTCAAACAAGAATCAAAGACTGACTAGATGGAGTTTGTTGTTACAAGAATACAACATAACAATTAAGCATATCAAAGGCAAAGACAATGTTATTGCAGATGCCTTGTCCAGAGTATCGTGAACATACATGATTTTGTATTAATGTACATATATTTCATTTTGACAATATAAGTTTTCATTGACATTCAAACTTTTTAAGGGGGGAGGTGTTGTGAGATGTGTTGTATTTGTATTATTTCATCATGTATATTATTAGTAACATTAAGTTTCTTGAACATTCCAGAGTGGTCAATATGTTAGGTAATTTTCTAGAACATTCTTGAACTTTGTGTATGTCCAGAACTTTCCAGTAATATCATGTACTTACAACTTCTAGAATATTCTAGATTTATGATACTGTATAAATATCCTGTCAATTCGATGCATAGATACGATTGTCTTACAAGCATCATTGAGGTACGTATTACTGGGATATAATTTCACTGGGACATTGTGTGCAGCAACGGACACTCTGATGTATGTATTTTTAGATTTTTGCTAAGTTTGTACTTAATGATTTGTATATTACTGTAAATAAATTATTGTTAAGTTTAAACTGTGTGATTGATCTTTGCTGGCATTTAGGGTTATTCTGACCCATAACAGAATGTAATTTAAATATGTTCATATCAACTTATCACGTTATATTAAATAATGCAATCGGGCTTTGTGTGTATTTTAATGTTTTTACATGCAGGTGTTCTATAACTTCAATAACACAATCTGAAAGAGCTAAAAAGATAATTCTTCGTACATACTCAATTATTAGTTTATTTTCACTATTTAATGAGAATAAAATTCCGTAAGCTATAGTTTATCAAAGACGCAATCTAATGACAGAGGTTTTTCATTTTTCAAAATTAACTTAAAGGTTTTGCTTATCTGAGCTTTAAAATGTCAAACCAGTTTACAATGCATTTTAAGAGGTATTTCTTCTTTTTTAAAAAGAATTTTAGAAATTTATCAAGCATACTTAAAAGACAAGAAAACTTCATTTAAAAACACTTGTCTGTCTACTTAAGATAGAAAAAAAAAGTTCAATTGTCGACCGGTCACACCCATCGTATGCTTCACGTCATGATTAGGCAAACGTGTAAAAATACTGGTCTAACAAAACATCAGTCAGCATTTGACTCGATGATAAATTGTACTAGCTAACAAGAACATTGTATCAACCATAGAATTTGCAAAATGATGACTTTCAACAAGACTGTTAATTGACATCCTTGTTTCATCAACTTGTTTAGATACCTTGCATCGTTTAGAAATTGTTCGTGCGTATTTATAACACGCTCTTGCGTATTGAATCAAATGGGAGAAAAAAAACTTTATGTAGGTGATAAGGGTATATTTCAACATTACATGTTTTTAGGGAAGTTGACGAACTCTAATTTAGCAAAATCTTTATCATGACAATCCAAATCGCTCATGTGGACAAATAGAGGATCCATACCATATTTGTTTTTTGTTTGTAGAAAATATGCAATAGCAAGATATTCTCTAATGATTCAACAATTTGTATATTGTAGATGTCCATTTGATGTTATGGGGTGTTGATTCATTCTTCGATCAACAAAATGTAGACATTTTTTAAGTTATTCATACTTTTTTAAAAGAATCTGGTAGATTCTCTAAAAAATCTTAATGTTTGTATACATAGAATTGTATTTTTGTATTAAGCTTATAGTCTTTGAAACTACTAATGATGTGTTACGGAAAATGGCAATTTTATAAATTTTGTTTAAGGAAAAGACGATCTAAGTTGTAGAACTTGTGCCTTATCCTTTTGGCTTAATTTATCAATAAAATATGTTCAATTCAATTCAAGTTGATTAAAACTTGCAGGATTCAGTTTTATCATAAAATTTTGTTGTTAGATTACTATAAATGTCTTTTTAAAGTTAGATATCTAAATGTGAAACAGATATGTTAGAAACTGGTATCTTTATCCACTTGGATATATCTTTCTACATGAATATCCAGAACTTATTACAAAAACCAATGACAGAAATTCAGTGTAACAAGAAGTTTGCGTATAATTTACCTTTTCAGAATGAGGCCGCTGTAAAATTAAACATGCTTTCTGCTTAAAATTCGGATTTCAATTTCTCTTATGACAATGGGTGAAAAATAAAAAAACACAAAAAAACAGTAAATTTAAAATGAATGCATCACATGGCAACTTAGGAGCTTATCCCATTTGGAATTCAACGATCAACAACATTGTACTTTCATTGTTTTATTATCATTCTTTGATTTATAGATAGTTGTTAAATATATACATGTATAGAATAATAATAAAAAAAAATTTTAAACTTCCTGATAAAAGGGTCAAACAAAACTTGCAAATTAACACAAATGGAATAACTGTCATACAATTTCTTTTAAAAAAAACCCTCATATCATTTAAACAATATGATGATCAATACCCTTAAATTTCAGCACGATATATCTATTACCTGGTATGTCTAATTCCCTACTCTATAAATCTTTTATATCTATTTTCCTAGTCTATAAATTTATAATGTCTAATTTCCTAGTCCGCAAATCTAAAATGTCTAATTCCCTACTAGAGTCTTTTACAAGCAAAACAAATGGTATCTTATTATCGAGTACAGTACAATATCTTGTATACTTCTTCATACTTGTATACGTTATATTAACCGAACCAATGAATAAAGACTGAGACCAAATAAGGTTACTTAATTCTATTTCATACTAAATAAATACACAACAGAAAACATCAATCAATCCCACAGGATGAACTACTGACATTCAGTTTACTAAACGATGACTGAAAAAATTAACAGAAAGGTAACTGGATGACAGTGACGATTCAGTAAAATGAATGACAAAGCCCTGCAATTCTGTTACCAGTGACGATTCAGTAAAATGAATGACAAAGCACTGCAATTCTGTTACCTTTCAAGACCTTTCAGTGACGATTCAGTAAAATGAATGACAAAGCCCTGCAATTCTGTTACCAGTGACGATTCAGTAAAATGAATGACAAAGCACTGCAATTCTGTTACCTTTCAAGACCTTTCTGTGACGATTCAGTAAAATGAATGACAAAGCTCTGCAATCCTGTCGACTTTTCCAGACTTCTCAGTGAAGATTCAGTAAAAGCAATGGCAAAGCTCTGCAATTCAGTCACATTTCCAGACTTTTCAGTCACTTTTCCAGCAATTTAGTTACATTTCCAGACTTTTAAGTGACCATTCAGTGAAATGCAAAGTTTCATACTGTGACATATACTGATTTAATACTTTAACTTATCAACAATTATTGTGATTTATGCTTCAAATATATGGGATGCTGAACAGATATACATGAATGTATTCTAAAATTCTCTTTTATTAAAAACATAAACAAAGACATTAAATGTGCTAACTGGCATAATTGGAAAACACATAATTCATTGATACCATGAACTTACATAAAGATAAAAACAAACAAAGAGAAGACGAATCCTTATGGATGTTTATACCATATGGTGTCAAAACAAACTTAAAATCAAAGTTTGAAACTCTTTTATTGTAACACTGATATTACAAGGCCATTAAATCTGCTAACTGGCATAATTGGAAAACAATAAATATAAAATAAATAATATATTATCAAGATACCATGAACTTACCAAAGATGATACCAAACAAAAACTAGATGAAACTTTCTGAAGTTTTACATTATTGACACTATTGTTTTAAAACAAACTTAAATTCTATGGTTTTACATATTTTCTTGCATCAATCCCATGCTATTTATAGCTAATCGTATTTGTCAATGCAACAGCTAACACCAACTGCATACTGTAGGTCACTCAAGTATTTTCCATGTTTGGATGGAGATTTGAATTATTACTTTTCCTTCCATCAAAATCATCATATTTTGAACTAAGATAAAATATACAAATACAAATGTATTTTCCTAATCAAGTTATATACTCAAATGTACAGAGTATATCAATATACACAATGAAATACTGCAACATTTGTTTCATAAATGGATATTTCTATCCATTTATAATATTCTTACCTTATATGCAGCATTTTGTTTGTCTTGAGAGGGGGAAAACTATAAATATTGAAAACTTACATTTTAACAAAAGCTACTGTGTATCTGCATTTATGAATTTAGTCTTATCAAAGCTTGATTTGCATTCTTCACATCACTTTGATTTTTCAAAACTTGAAAAAAAAATCCTGTATCTGAATTTGAAAATTCAATTTTAAAGAATCTTGACAAGACTCACTTAACAAACATTTTTTGTACTAAATTAATAACGACTAATTGATCTGGGAGTACTGAGACAATAGTTCTCTATCAGATTTGTCCAGATCTTTTGTTGCTCGCAACAAAGCGCGGCTTTGCCTCTGGTAGGCGTAACTTTTCCTTTTGTATTGGTCCAATTCCTCTCTCTTTTTTCTTCTGAAGAAGCCAAGCTGTAAAATTATAAGGAATCTCAGTTATAAACAAGTCCATATGTTATCACAATTAAAGAACTTTAGAAATACACAAACATTACCACTCAAGAAAGTTAATAAAAAATTTAGAAACCTCCATGTTAATTTTACATATTTCTACATTTTTACCATCAAAGGCCTTGTTAAATTAAGAATCTCTACATGTAGTAGGACATCCACAATGCAGTATGTTCAACACAATCATAGCTTTTGACCCTACCAAATAACTAGATAGTCAAACAATGTAAAATCACATATTTTCGCGTGGTCTAATTTTCGAGGGTTGAGGAAATAAATTGGATTCTGGGGATTCGATTTCGTTTTTTTTTTTTTTTTTTAATTTTACATTTCAAGGTGGACATTAATTCGTCGGTGTCTCTATACCTCAAAAACAACGAAAGTTTAACCCCCACAAAAATTTGTGATTTCACAGCAAGTTACTAAGTCAATACAACTATCTAAAACATAAACAGATATTTCAAAATAAATGCCTATAGGCCAAAATCCACTACAATATCTAAACACTGACTAACAAACGCACCTTCCATAGAATGATTCCCAGTAGTATCATTAGTAGGACCCCCACAACTAGACCCACAATCAGGGGCCATAGGTTCAGTTCCTGGGGTGCTGGAGTTATATCATTTGGGAAGATTGGTAGCACTGCCTGTAATAATGGGTT
Source organism: Saccostrea glomerata (assembly GCA_003671525.1). Lineage (NCBI taxonomy): Eukaryota > Metazoa > Mollusca > Bivalvia > Ostreida > Ostreidae > Saccostrea > Saccostrea glomerata. Next base: position 260,979 of record PRKT01000047.1, read on the forward strand.
TAAGTTTAAAAATATATATCACTGCATGGTATTCATAGTTTATTGCAACCCTTTATTTTTTTATGTTTTTTTCTTAAAATAATGTTTGAATTTGAAAAATTTATTTGCAAATAAAAGCCAAACTAAATTTTTCTCCAATTTTCATCACAATGTATTTTATCATGAGGTAATAAACTGAATTTTAATTATTTAATACAATACAATACATTGTTACATGCAATAATACATCCAAAAAAAATACTAATTAGACGAAATATATGAGAGTTGTCAAAATTTAATGTTTACAGTAAGACTTTTTGGTCAAAAAATGCCAAAGACTTATATATTAAATTTGCTCTCAAAGACATACTGGTTTCTACTTCATTGCATTTTTTCTTGACGTCATACGAGTACTTTCTTTTAATATTTGCACAGATCTAGAGTACTTAGATAAACACATTTAATGGTGCAGGAACTAAGAACCGTTTGGAATTGAAAATTGATGGAATACATACTGAGAAGCTGATATTGGAAGCTAACTTCAGGGGAACTTTTAATGTTTCTGAAGGGTAGATGGCTCCTGTTGTATAGTACCGTATCTGAGTAATGCCCTGAAATTTAAAAAAGTTCCACAACTCCTAATAATAAATTTTCTTTTATATTTAATCAAATAACCTCCCTTATTAGAACTCTTCTTTAAAAGAGAGCAAGAAAAGTAGTTCAATTTGAAGAGAAATATACTCAGTAACACTTCCACAGAATTAGTTTAAAAATACTTTTTTTTCTAGAGAACAAGCAACTTTTAATATTTTTATTAAACATTTATTCATTGGCTTGTTGGTAATGTATGTTGAAGCAAAGTTAATCCTTAATGTTCTGTACTGACAAGTCCTTACTGTATTTCTGATAAATCAAACTTAAAAATGTATTATATTTGTAAAATTATTCTAAACTTTAGATATTGTGTATTTTATTACATTTGATTGACTGATTGATTGTAAGTTTCGTTCGAGAGTTTTCCCCACATACATGTACAGACGCGTAACAATCTGCGAGTGAAAGGCGTCAAATTAAGAGTTTTCTCAGAATTCAGGTCAAATGAGCAAAGAGGTTTTTTTTATGGTGGCAACGTCTACTGTGACATGGACCTCAAATTTGAAGGTCTCATCCAAAAAACAGTCGCTTTTACTTCAATGTCCCGAGTGCTTGGCGAAGAAATTGTTGCCACTCAAATATTTATCGCCATATGTCAATACTGATTTTAACTAGAATTTAGAAGTTTTATTTTTAAAACTATCTATAAGGTTTAACTCCGGATACAAAACAATATATTTTGCTTTGTTTGTGTTAATAATTCATACCGCTTGAAGTGCGGGGAGGTTTTCTTCAGAAATATTGCCATTGATGATGAAGCCGTGAAGATCTTCCAGTTTTAATTCACTAATCACGCACTCATATACGGCACAAGCAACACCACTCTCTCCACAACCCTGAAAATAGTAACATATATTGACTTGTACTCACATAAAATACTCCTGTAATATAATTAAACATTTTTCTGGATATACATACCATAAAATTGTTTGAATGAGTTATAGATATTCATGAATTTTTAGATTTCATTTGTTTTAATTTTGCTCAATTGTTTTCATTTTCACTTGTCAGACTAGCCATATTTAATAGATTCTGTTTCTGTTCTGAAATATCCAGTATTAAGCCCATGCTCTTTCGAATTCATTACTCGAATTTACAAATTATCTAATTACTTTTAGTACAGTTTGAGTCTGCAATATAAAAAGAATAAAAACAGATGAATTTTTTTTTTAATTTCTGAAAAAAAATTGTACAAGATTTATGAACTCACTAAGGGGAGAGAATTATCTGGGTTGATGATTACACTGGGCTGTCCCACGGAGGGTGATGACGTCACAGCACCGACTGTTGGGAATGACGTCATACTGCAATTGTCAGTTGGAGTAAATACTGTCACCTTAATATAAAAAATGCATCTTGCTCAGGTTTAAATAAACCGGATATTTAAAATTAAAAAAAAATCCAATTGCCAAATTATCAAAACACATTTTCAAATTTGTCTACTGAAAATATTTTACCGTTAATTAGAAATAAGTCAGTTATCACTATTTATCTTTTTACTTTTTAAAATATTGCATACATACATGTACAATAATATTCATAGATATTTTAGATACTTTAAACATGTTAATAGTAATAAAAGAAATGATCCATGCTTTTCCGTACTTTGAGTTCTGACTCGGGCACAATCGCTTTGCCGTTTGCGATTACCGGTATATTAAACACAACCTTGACTTCCGGTAGGGGACTGGGGCCTAGCGTGCTGATGGAGTAGGCCTGGTACAGTAAGAGTTTGGAGCGTTTCTCTGGGGACATTCTCACCTGGTCGGGTGACGATGAACTTCAAACAGAACAAATTATCATGGAGTATTTTAGGAATTTGTTCAAGATATTTTTATTCAACTTATAATTATGCTAATATATTTTGAGGAAGGTTTATCAAATGCATGAACATTTTTTACCTTAACCTTCCTTTTGACTTAACATCAAATTAAGAAAAATTCAGAACCACTCAAGATATATTGATCAAACATTATAGACACGTACATGTTCATGAGAGCTTTAAAAATTCATCAATTCTTTTTAACCTTGTCCTATGTCCTTTGACCTTGACCTCAATTCTCTCAAAATTGAGTTTAACTTAGAAACTATTTTAAAAATACTGCTAACAGTTTGACACTGATCCATAATTAGTTGAGATTTAATTAAAAGTGTCTATTATTTCTACCTTGACCTTACCCTATCATTTGCACCGTTGTTTCTAGTTGTAGATTAGTGCTCATCTGAATCACATTATTGTCTGGATTAACGTCACCAGTGTCGTCAGCTGTAGAAGTTATCTGGATTTTCGCCGGAAGATTCCGTAATCCTTTTTCTAATAATCGGTCCAGAGAAACGTCGTATCTAAGGCGCACCAGGCCTCTCTGCTGCGGAAACAGAGGCGGTGAAACGAACGTGCACCGTGTACCGTTTGTTTCTGCCGTACACGTCATTCGCTCCGAGCCCTGCTCTAACAATACTGCATAACTTATTAGAGGAACGTTCATGTCATTTGATACTAAGAATGAGGCCCCGTACGCCGGATCTCCCAAATTCATGACAAGGACCTCAACTTCCAGTTCCTGTGTGAGGCCCACGGTGATTAATGACGTCAGTGGACGTCCGGAAATCCTCAGGTCTGGTTTACAATCGTCACATTCTGTTCGGAACTCCCCCTGTCCAACGATAAAAACAAACATCCATAACGACAGTCAAATATCATAATATAAGGAGATCAAGAAAAATAAATATCTCCAAGGATTTCAGATATTTAGTAAGGTCAAAACATAGAGATTAAGTGGTTTGAACTTAAAATTCAGTCCTACATATGAATTGTATTCGGGGTCTAAATGTTGGATTCCAATGTTCACCTTAAATTGATGCTCAGTTGAGCGTCATCTTATACCGGTAAATCATTGTCATAATATAGGAAAATTTACCATGGTTCTTATGATTTATACATTGAATAACAAATTAACGACATTCACCAACAACTTCATACAGTGATATTAGACATTCAATAATAACTACACACCGTGATATTAGACATTCAATAACAACTACATACCGTGATATTAGACATTCAATAACAACTACATCCGATATTAGACATTCAATAATAACTACACACCGTGATATTAGACATTCAATAACAACTACATACCGTGATATTAGACATTCAATAACGACTACACACTGTGATATTAGACATTCAATAATAACTACATACCGTGATATTAGACATTCAATAACAACTACACACCGTGATATTAGACATTCGATAACAACTACATACCGTGATATTAGACATTCAATAACAACTACACACCATGATATTAGACATTCAATAACAACTACATACCATGATATTAGACATTCAATAACAACTACATACCGTGATATTAGACATTCAATAAAAACTACGTACCGTGATATTAGACATTCAATAACAACTACATACCGTGATATTAGACATTCAATAACAACTACACACCGTGATATTAAACATTCAATAACAACTACATACCGTGATATTATTGTCTGTGGCCTGGTTTTTGTCCAGTATAGGCTTGACTTCGCCAGGAGCGGATTTGTTGCTGATTTGGTAAGTCAGGTCAAACATTGGCTTATCATTTACCCGTAAGAAAAAATTCCTGTCTGTCATCTGAAATTATAGTTTGGTCTTATTTTTGAATGAAAAAAAATTGAAAGTAAAGTGATATGTAACTATGCACGTAAAATGAATTCTTTTTGAATATTTCTGAAAAATATCTTAAATATTTTTGTTTTGAGTTTAATTAAAAAAGAATAGAAACAATTATGAACAGTTTTAGTAAGCGTTTTTAAAATACAGAATCGTCAGAAATGCATGTAGTTATGCATTTCTTTTGACGGAATAAATGTGATAAACTGATCAAATGAAAGATATTTATGATATACACGAAAGGAAAGTCAAAAAGATAATGTTGCGTGACATACTGTTAATCACATAATATGTGCGGTCAAAATTTTACAGATCGAGGAAAATTATTTCTTGTGAGGATTCGATTTTGTGGATATCAGTGTATAGCTTTATAATGGAAATCTGACATTTCGTGGATGACATTAATTCAGGGACCTCAAAATCAATGAAAATTAAAACCCCACGATTTTCACAGTGATCAACTAGAAAAGCGATTAAAAGTTGGTTTTCTTACATCTGCCCTTGCATGAAGAGTTTCACACTGATAGACACCACTGCCGATGAGGAGTTCCATTCTTCTGTAAATTTTCCCGCCATTCACATTGTTCTTGTAAAATGTGAAGCGTCGATTGTTAAGGTCGGCTTCATTTGAATCTGACGTCACTGTATAGTCGATGTCTAGAGAAAGGAACAAGTATTTTACAAATCAGTGTCCGGTATTTTTTTCTCACAGAGTTGATTTCATATCTGCTTCTTGTACTTTTATATTTAATGTAAGATTTTTCTCATGTGTCTACGATATACGTAACCGCTAGTCCAAATTTGAAATCGACCTATGCAGAGCAGCTCAACCAATCAACTTTTTATTGACAATTTTTTTTATGTTTGTAAAGATTTTTGTTTGCTTGTTTCTGGAAAGACTATGATTAATTCGTTTTAAAAAGACCTTTTCCAAAACGTTTCAAATTATTTCATCCTGTTGTTAAATTAGAAAAGCATGTGAAACTCGGGTGTATTCCTTCTTAGCCTAGCCACAAATATCATTCAATATAAAATGTCTCGGTTGATTCGATATGCAAGAGCATGATCTACGTATGAACATTTATCAAAACGAGGTAGATTATTGACAGGCAAGTTGATGAAACAAGAATATCGGCAGTCTCTCGTTTGAAGGCATCGTTTCGTAAGTTCTATATTCGATACAATGTCCTCGTCAGCAAATGCAATTTAACTTTAAGTCAAATGTTGACTGAAGTTTTTCATACTAATTGTTAGATCATTATTTTCAAACTGAATTGTCGACGAATTTTCCATCACTTCCCGACCATGACAATGAAACACGGTGGGCGTTACTGGTTGGTAGGGAATGCTCACTTCTCAATTGTACCTAATCCAACATCAGATGTTTTGGAGGTCCGTGATTGCTCTGCTCCGAAATTTATTGTTTTATGGACTTTTAGCTTGAATACTGTTTGTTATCTCTATATACTTAATTCATAAATTTTCAAAAAAAAAAATACATATCATGTTATGTCTGTCGTATTTCCCCGGTACCTTATTGTTTCTCTCTCTACTAATAAAAGGAACTCAAACTTACAAATTCCGTTATTTAGTCCGTCCCCCGTGTAGCTAAAACAAATCTGAACTGACGTGCATGGATTGTCGTTATTGCCTCTGCATGCAAGTCCCGTGGAGTTGAGGGGCATTATAGCTGGATTCAAGGCCATGGTCGCGTTGATGGTGGCGATAGACCGTGTTCGGAAAACAACGGCATTTGAAGAAAGGAGGGATCCCACTGAAATATCTTAACACAAAAGAAAAGACACATTTAGATATGCTTGAAAACCGTTTTTATACATTATATATGAATACATGTATTACTGAGTACAAAGGCATGCATTTAATTGACAATTATGTGGATTAACTTGAATTCTTTTATATAAATCATATGAAAGTGAAAGCCAATGGTAGCAGTTAGATTTGTTCGTAAATCGGTCTATCTATTTATTCTGTGAATAAGATTTGGTACTTTGCATTATATATCAATGGCTGGTTGAATGTAATATATTATTGCGGAACTGTCATAAAAAAGAAAGAACCGATGAATTTTTTCCACAGCAGTTTTACTTTTATAAGGTTTTATATGTGGATTGTACCCATTGTTTAGAGTTTTTGCCACATGCATAAACTTAAGTTGATGTTACTGAAAATCACTTTTCGTGAGAACTCGATTTTCGAGCAAAAAAATGCAAATTTTTCTGGCGTGTATCAAACCCGCCAAAAAATTTGAAGTTTTAATAACTTTTAAATGAAATAAGATTTTTAATTAATTTTGTGTGAAATGCTATTAAAATATATATGTCGTAATATTATAGAGAAAATATTGACATCAAATCTGTGTCCAAGTACCTTTAAAGTGCGTGAAAATGCGTGATTGCGGGGAAACAGTAAATGCGTGATTTAGCGTTTAGAAAAAGGAAATGGTATATGCATTAAAATGCGTGACTGCTGGGAAAATAGTTATTAAAGGACTACGAGTATATACACCAACAAGAGGCCCAGGGGCCACAGCGCTCACCTGAGCACATCAGGCTTGAATTTACTCCCACCCCCTCCAGGCTTTCGTCATTTGAACAAACTAGAATCTATACTACCTGAGGATGATTCAAAATAAATACCACTAATCATAGCTTTGAAGTACTTGTAAAGAAGATTTTAAAAGATTCCCTATATATCTCTATGTAAAACTTGGGTCGGCCACTTTGGCCCCACCCTAGCCCCGGGGGTCATGATTTGAACAAACTT
>PRKT01000047.1:273697-291197 GCA_003671525.1 Saccostrea glomerata
CCATTCTTTATAAAGATTTTAGTACCAAAAAATACATAGCCATCCAGCAAGGCACGCAAGTTTGTTTCGGTCGAAGTCGAGCAGGTGCTTGAAAATCTAGTCCAGGGCCTAATCACTCCCCACTCTTGACAGTATATAGAAAAACCAGCACGCCCTAAATTTTAATAAATCTGGTCAATACAGGAAGTTTACATGTTGTTTTTCATCTCATAAAAAAATTCAGCTCCAGTCTCGTATCAAAATGTCCGAATCGGAAGGAAAGATTCCGGGATTATTTTCCGTCAGCCATGATTTGACGTGAACCAAAGTGTAATACTGTTATGACACCTTAAAAGTAAATGCTACTTGCTATACACATGTTATGTACAAGATGTAAGTGATGCAACAATCCGAAAGGCTTAGAAATGACACACACAAAAAGGACATGAGCTACTAGTACTTCAAGATCATGAAATTTAATTTGAACAATGAACGTCCATGAAAGATCATGGTCTGTGTGACACCGGGATATTTATTCACAGACGCTTGTTTCAGACAATACGCCAGTTTTTTTTACGACATAATAGTAAAAGCGTATTGTATGAAACAAGCGCCTGTGGATTTAAATTAATGTTCGAAGCAAAACCTTTCCCATAATCATTCAAAATTATTAAACTCTTAGCAGTTAGAAACCGTCTTTCTAGATCTGGGACATGGATTCAGTGCCTGCTGACAGTATTTCACGTCCAAGAAACGACAAGAATATCTCGATTTCAGAGTTACATGTAGATTGCATGTCCATGTCTTTCATACGTGGAACGTATACAGCTTTTCACATATCCGTAAAGGTTCAATGCCTTAAGTGTTCAGTCAGGTTCCGTGCCTTAAGGTGTTCAGTTAATTCGTATACATTATAAACCCGTAAAAAGTTCAGTTAACTAATAACCCATAAATGTTCCTTGTCTTAGGATGTCCATTTAACTCGTACACAAACCCGTAAAGGTTCCGTGCCTTACCCTTGTCTAATCATCCATAACATTTCGTACGAGATGAGAACCATAATAATTTTACCAATTTACAACAGTTAAAAACTCGCCTTAAAGTAATATACGCTATAACGTGTGCCATTTTAAAATACGGCTGGAAATTTATATATTTTGTTTACCAATAAAAGTTACGAAAATGCTGTAAATTACACCATTTAAATAAAATTCGTTATAAAGTTATCAAATTATAATTATTTATTATCCTGCAAGGAGAATAATATCTATTTTTAAGTAAATCCACAACGTGACGCCGTCGCTACTTTTAGATTGATAAACAAACACGGCGTCAAGAAAACGAGGTAAGCCCTTTGAGAAACAACTCACTTTTGACATGGATGGCGTGTTACTATTAATATAACTTATCTTTAAATGTAATCAGTATCAACCATCTATACTCTGTTATGACGCATATTAACCTTTTATTAATAATCGTTGTCAAAATGCAACGTGCCTCGTTGTCTATAATTTCCCTTGGACATACGTGTCTATATTTAGACCTACTGTTTACGCACTTCCTTTATCAATATTCATGAAAAGACTGAATTCTTGATTGCAGATATTGCTTTATTGTTCTGTTATTACAACGAGTTTTATAGTTAAATTTTGTGGAAATATTATTTTTTCATTACACTTTATGTGTTTCAAATCATTTAATCATTTTGTTTCACATACAAATCGGCATCCATACGGCGTATATTACTTTAAGAAAATGACCGTTCATAAACGCATTAACTTACAGCTCCTACAGTTCCCTCATTGTTGGCAAATCCCGGGGCCCCCAGGGCTATCTGAGGGGACGAGGGACTGGTGGCAGTCCCGAATATTCCGGCCCCGATAGAGTAACCTGCAATTTAAAGGGAGAGGTTTTCCTTATAATGTCTAGCAATAAAACAATATTTCTCTGAGCAAGGTAAAAAAAACAATAAATGGAATACAATTTCAATTATATTTCTTATTCTAAAATTATTTTTTTTCACGGTCAAAAGTCTTTTGCATTTTGAAATTTTCAGAATTTAATAATCAGTGCAGTTGAACAACTGTTTGATCTTACTATGCAAATTATCACGCAAGCAAATCGATTGATCACATCATGAAACCAAATAAATAGAGAGTTACATTTTATTCCATAAAGATTTCATATCACAACAGTTCTAGAAAGATGATAGATGGCTCAACAGAAAAGAAATCCATTTTTATTAGTTTTTCCCGTCTCTTCCCTCCAACATTTTCGTGCAAACAGTGCCAGATTGAATTATCTCCCTTGAACGCAGATTAAGTCCAAAAGGTGCAATTTTACAAAGGGATTGGGCACAAGTTCTGAAAACTTATAACGCTCTCTCCCTGCAATTTTATTCTTTACCTAAATATGCCCCCGCTCTGAACATTGAGCCAAGATTGTCCGCAGCTCCGTTCTCCTGGATGTTATATCTTGACCAGAAATTTGGAACAGCGCCTTCCTGGTAAAAAACGAACCCACCTGTATAAAAAAGCAATACTTGGTTATTTTGTACAGGTGTGCGCTTATTGTGGTGTGGACAGAGGGTCGAAAAAGTTTCATTGACTTTTTTCTTCAAAAATTGGACTTTTATATAAATTCTCCATTTACAGTTTACACCAAAAAATGACCCTCGATCTGCTAATGAAAGAGTTTCTTTTATTAAAATTCCCCTCATATATATTTCGCAGAATTTTTATCTGCACCGCACCGAAGTACTGGTAGTTAGAATTTCCTTAAATGTTTTTGTGATATCTTTCTTTCTATAATAAGACTGTTATCGTATCAGAAATAATAAAAACTATTATTTTGTGTGAACAAAAATACCGCGCTGCCTTAAGTTATTCATTACTTAGGCATGTAATGAAACAATTTGAATTATTTTTTAAAAAGAAGTTTTATTATCAATAAATTTCAATTACATCAATGCAAAGTATAAAACTGACATTTTCAAGAAAAAGAAGTTAAAAAAAAAACATAAATAGGGTTAAAAATGATAAACAGTCACAGTACAAATTGCATTTTTAAGATTTTAGCATAAATCTGACCTCGTAATATATGACGTTGAAATGGCTTTCATTTTTAACATATTATATAACTCAAAAAATTTTTTTGGGGTCAATTACTAGTATGGTGGCATATTTCTGCCCCTTGTGTGCAAGTTATTTCTCTATCAAATATGTCGACATGCAAGATAAATATGTTGACATGCAAGATAGTTATCTCAACATGCAACATAAATATGTTGACATGTATGAGAATTGCAATCAAATAAATATTATAAAAAATCTCAAATATCGCCCACATGTGACATCCAACATGCTAGATGCTTCTTATTCATGTTAGCGCGCAAGATAAATATGTTGACATGCAACTTATTTATGTTGACATGCAACTTATTTATGTCGACATGCAACTTGGTTATGTTGACATACAACTTATTTACGTTAACATGCAACTTATTTATGTTGACATGCAACTAAATTATGTTGACATACAAGATAAATATATCAACATGCAACTTATTTATGTCATCATGCGACATATTTATGTCAACATGCAACTTATAAGTTGCATGTCAACATATTTATCCCGCATGTTAACTTACCAAGTTGCATGTCGACATAAATAAGTTGCATGTCGACATAAATAAGTTGCATGTCGACATAAATAAGTTGCATGTTAACATATCTAAGTTGCATGTCGACATAAATTAGTTGCATGTCAACATTAATAAGTTGCATGTTAACATATCTACGTTACATGTCAACATATTTATCTTGCACGTTAACATAAATAAGTAGCATTTAGTATGTTGGATGTCACATGTGGGCAATATTTGAGATTTTTGAAGATTGGTTCATAATTTTTATTTCATTGCAATTTTCTTGCATGTCAACATATTTATGTTGCATGTTGACGTAGCTTTGTTGCATGTCAACATATTTATCTTGCATGTCGACATATTTGATAGAAAAATAACTTGCACAGAAGGGGCAGAAATATGCCACCATAATCTCTATACTTTATACATGTACGTTTAAAGAAGTCATTAAGTTGAGAGGGTTAGTATCCAAATCCTTTGCATGTGTTAGTGCATGTATCTGATGGATGTTTTCATATCTTGTTGGGACCAGGCGGGGGAGCCCGTCTATCTCTCTTTTCCCGCGTTTCCGCCAAGCTGGGTGGCATGGTGCCGGTCCTATCGCTCACCAGAGGGCGTTCTACGCTCAGCTCCAATACGTGTGTAAGCGGAGCGCGCCCTTTGGTGAGAGATTGGGTGCACAGGTACATAGCAACAGGGGGAGCAGGGGGCCTGGTCCCCCCACTTTTTTTTACTCAACATTACCTTTACTATTAAAAATGTCCACTGAAAGGTTGTTATATAACTAGTCAATTGTTCTTAATTAATAACTGCATTATTTTTACTCATATTGATTTTATAATCTTTATTTCATTGGGAAATCACTTTACAATGCATAAAGCTATAAAATATATTTCATTTTAAGATAAACACCTACCGATGGAATCGTATACGACTGGAGTACCTAGGACGAGCCCATTGCTGCCAAACTGTAAAAAATAAAATTAAATAAAAATGTTCAAAGTAAAGCTCCTTTGAAAAAAAAATTGTACATTTATATTAAAAAAATATATGATTAAGTTTGTCCTCCATGATCTTTTCCTCATTTCTTCCTTTATCATACATGTATGTACTATATGATCATTGTATTTTTTTTCCTCTCTCATTTTATTTTCTGATTATGTATATCATATACTTGTACCTCTGACCTAAATCTATATGCTGTAAATATTTTCCATTGTCCTCATTTACCATAAATTTTAAATGATTTCGAGTGAATAAATGAACTTGAACTTTGATCCGCTTACGTATAGAGACTATAGACCCCTAAACAAATCTACGGAAGAGTCAAAGGGTCTAATTTTTAAAAAAAAGAATAAGCAGAATTTTAAAAAAAAATTAATATTTAATTCTTAATACTAGTAATTAAATAATGCAACAAAGGTTTCGTGTGTCATGACCTTTCTTATGACCTTACTAATTTGTATATCTCTCCACCAATTAGATGATTTTGCAGAAAGTTGATTTAGTATCCCATTTTAAGCATTCGGAACTGAAATGCCGAGTGGGGTTGACAGACGTGCAGGTATTTATTAGTTTCATATATTTAGAATTATGAGATGCATAAATTATATAATTTGTTTTCCAAAAATTTAATTAAGTTGACATTTTTTTTTATTTAAGCTACGATTTACTGCAAAACATTTTGATATAGAGGAATCGTGGGACTATTTTTGAATTAAAAATGCTTCGGGGAGATCGTATTTTGAGAGAAATGTCCGACAATGTCCTCCACCGGTCGTCATATACAAAATTGAAATAAACAGATGAAAAAGAAATGAATGGGGGTTGGTTACCTTCATGTTTTTATAAAATGTAGAGTAACAAAGGGGGATCCAGCACTCATCCCACCCTCCTTTAAGTTTTATTTTTTGCTTTCGTTAATTATTTTTGGTAAACTTGTATACATATGCTTTTTAATTTATCAACAAGATACGATATCACGCACATAGTCTCTTGGTTGATTATAAATCTACCCCCATAAAACACGATTTTCCATTTGGGGGAGGGGGAGTCAAAGTAATCATTTGTGAACTGTCCCGCGCCCTCCTTTCTAACATTTTTGAATCGGACACTCATAACTTTACATTGTAAACCATTAAAAAAATTTATTCTTAATTCACCTCAATTTTTGAATGAATACTAACAGTGCTATCATGTGATTTTGAACGATTGTGATACAGTTTTCCGTCACCGCTAAAAATAAACCGTACTGTATCGTTGATATTTTGCAGATACAGTACAGTTTCTGCACATTTGCAGAAGAAACGCCCACAAAAAGTGTTCTGTATCGCAGTTGCCGTCAAAGGAAAACTCACCGGGTCATGTCGCAAGAATGCATACAATCACCATTCGTCAATACTCATAATAAAACAAATAGGAACACCCATTCACCCCGATTTTCAATCCTTCGGCTTAGTCATGAATATATTTCTTCAAGTATTATATGAATTACTATACGCCTGCTTGAACAATGAAATGTGTGCATTATTGTATACTAATTACTAGTATATACTAATTGATTGAGATCCGCCCCCTCCTTACCCCCGCTCGTATACTGCTGCTGAAACCGAACTCGGCCGCAACATAATGTATCCGACCATTTAGAATCCGAAGGTTGCTGGGTACAGCAAATAGCTTGTTATTATTCGTGCTAAGACCGTTTAGGGGTACGTCACTGCATTTGCCGTAGGCAAAGTATACATTGTCCGCCACTGCTTCCTTCCACATCGGCGAACAAGCCTGTAAAATACAAAGCAAAATATCTCAACAAAAGCAGTACAAGGGCACCTTAAAGCGGAACATCTTCTCGAAAAAAAAGCATATCAATAAATCAAAAAATCAAGACAGCATTTCACATCAAACCCGATGCAAATTACGCCACTTCCGTTTTGCACAGGAACAATCTAACTCAAACATACACACGCGCATTAATACATTCTCTCTTACTCTGCTACGATGAGATGAAAATGTATGCTGTATTCAGCCAAATACCAACAAACCACAATTTTAAATTTCCATGAGCAAAAAAATCTTTTTAAAACGTAAAAAATGTTTTCGAGATTAAAGAACCTGTAACCTTAACCTTTAAGTCGAACATAATCGCTGTCATGTCTGTGCATTGGACATCATTCTCATGCTTTCATGCATGGACACATAAAAAATGACAGATCTTCCTTAAGGAGGAATGCCACATCAACTTTTTATTTTATAGATCTCTGAGTCAACCTTTTTAAACAATGGTTTCAGCATTGAAAGGCCGACATTGGCTTTTAATTATTTTATATGAATTTTTTTGTATTTTTTCAAAGAAAACTAAAAAAAATAATTACAACGAAAATTAAATGCTTTCTTGTAAAATTTTTGCTGTAAATGAATGCATCACGTGAATACCTAATAAAATATGTAAAGAAAGTCTGGTTAGACTTTTTAATTTTTTTTATAAAAAATTATTTATGAAAATAAAACACATAATTTGTGAATATTTTTTAAACTTGTGGTTAAAATCTTCTTAAAACCAGCCACAACTGGGGAGAATATGTTCATTAATCATATTTATAAAAGAAATTGAAACGAAATAGCCAAATTTCAGAGAAATTAATTTTTTTTTATTTTGGCAAATCCCGATCAAAATTAAACCGATCCCGACCGTAATTGTACAATTATTGGAAATAAATAACATTTTCCTAAGGACACTAGTCTTATTAGGTGTTATAAGGGTTAAAACATTATAGAAACTGACAATAAAATAGATTTCTTCATTGTAAATACATGAAGTGGCAATAAATAAGCATTTTATTCATTTTGTGTTAATTTTGATCGGGATCAGTTTAATTTTGATCGGGTTAGGTCCAAATATTAAAAAAATTAATTTCTCTAAATTTTCTCAATTTCGTTTCAATTTCTTTTAAAAATATGATTGACAAACATGTTGTCCTTAGTTATGACTAGTTATATGGTGTTTTTAACCATAGTTTAAAAAATATTCACAAATAATGTGTTTTAATTTCATAAATAATTTTTTATAAAAAAAAATTTAAAAGTCTAACCAGACTTTCTTTACATATTTTATTAGGTATTCATGTGATGCATTCATTTACAGCAAAATTTTTACAAGAAAACATCTAATTTGGATGTAAATAATTTTTTTCAGTTTCTTTGAAAAAAATACAAAAAAATTCATATAAAATAATTAAGAGCTAATATCGGCCTTTCAATGCTGAAACCATTGTTTAAAAAGGATGACTAAAAGATCTATAAAATAAAAAATTGGTGTGGCATTCTACCTTAAGATTCTCTCGCCCTCTGATAAGCGAGGTAACTCTCAATGAGATACATTAGTGTTTTCCTCTCGAAAATTGTCAAGTTAAAAGTTTATTTTTGGTAAAATTTTGCCCCGTAAGATATGCTATTTTTTGCAATTTGTATGTAATTCAAATTTTTCAGAAAATTATAGCATTAAAGCAAAATTTTTACGATTATGAACAGTGGGACAATAAGTCTTACTGCTAAATATTACGAAAAAGTTAAGTGATACGCTTTTTTTGTGACACAGATATGAAATATGAGACACATACCACTAGATTCTGGTTCGTTATCAGCATGTTCAAACCCAGGCCCTGGTTCTCTTCCGACTGGATAGTAGGGAATGCACTCTCTTAAAATTAATGTAACAATAACATAAGTAACATATTTTTTTTTAAAATGTAAATCTAACAATAATATTTATTTAAATCTATAAAAATATATTTGTAGAATACAAGTATTTTTTTATCACAATGTCGCATCTTTTTATCACATTTTCGATAAGCTCAGAAACATAAAAGATTAACACAGAAAGACAAAAATTTTTTTAAAAACCAAAAACTCCGATCGGGAAAGCTAACATGAACCTTTTTGTCAAGACGAGCTAAAATTGACTAATTAACATTCGGGGAGGAGATGGAGGAGGAGGAGGAGGAGGGAGGGTTGACCTACCAGCTGCCCTGATATTTATCCTTGTACAGCTCCTTGTGGCTGAACTCGTGCCGATTGCACAACGATAGATGGCGCCAGGCTTGATAATGTACTCAACTACATGCAATATTAAAATTGTTATTTAAGCAATGAATTATCATTTTTTGAAAGATGCAGTCTCATAACTGCAATGGTGTGTGCAAACAAATTGAGTAACGCGCGTTAGCGCGTTATGAAAATTTGTTTGCACACACCATTGCAGTTATGAGACTGCATCTTTCAAAAAATGATAATTCAATGCTTATATTTACATTTTGTAGCCCCTGTATTGTCCGCAATTTTATTTTTTTTTAATTAAAATTCCCTCCTTATCCTTCATGTAAGTTGCAATTGATAGAACAGCTTATGGAATAGCTTATTCCAAGTTTCCCGCCAGAGTTTGTTTGCGCACAAGCCAAAATCCGCAAATGAAAATAATGCGCAATAAAACAGATAATAATAATCAAAGTTTTCATATTTTTCAATCTGAAATGATAAACTTTATTTTGCAACAAAGAAATACAAATAAATGGTATAAAAGACATAAAGTTTTCGCTTTGTTTAAACTGTAATGGCATAGTCCCTGTATTCATACGCCAGACAGACTTCGGTAATTTGGTCTTGTGTGTTATGTGTATTTATCACTTGTAATTTTATTATGCTTTTTATTAGGGTCAAACAAAGTAAATGTAAATATACAATATTATTCTTAAAGAATCCCAATGAATTTTCAAATCTAAATAAACATGAATTTCAAATTTAACGACTTTTTTTTATACTATATATGGTAATATAGAATACATATTAACAGTGTCGATTCGTCTGCATCAGTTAGTACATCGTGATACAATAAGGCCCACTAAGTACATGTAGTCGATGATGAAGTCAGTACTGACTCATTATCTATATGTACTATACTAAAGTAAGTAAGTATTCTTTATCTTAATAAGTAGAGAAGTGAGATGTCTTCCAAATGCAGTCATCTTTATTAGAGACACATGTATTCATCCACATTTCTTAATACCCATTAACTTCTGTAATTAATGTTGATTAATGTACAATACAACATTATAGCCTATTTTCAAAGAAGGGTCTTTAGGCTTGAAAAACAGTATATTCTTCAATGCATTTTTGTTAATTGGCGGTATTTCTATATTATTACATGTGTATCGATATGCGTTTCTTCCTCACACAGCTGAATCGATGTCATCAATATCGATTATAAAAATCCATATACGATACAGTGTGTGAAGCGGGCATTAAAAAAACAGACTCCTAGTTGCCATGGAAACTCCAGGGGATGGATCAGGTCCCTTGGAGAAGTAAGAATCCCGCGTTGACGTCACATCCGCCTTGAAATTATGTATAGTGATCGAGTAGACAGATTATTCCGTAGTCAAGTTCAGTATTAATACAAAGGCCGACAACAATCGGTAAATGCAGCTGTTTCAAAATGAAGATATGTCAGATGATTTGTCATAGTTTCCTTTTCATTTAAGTTAAGACTATTAACTGGAGGACAAACGTTTAAATGTTTTGAAGGAACGAATAATGGATTAGATAGAGTTGTTCCTTGTGATAAATCAGGGTCAGTAACCAACCATTGAAAGTTCTCAGCCCTTCATAGCTAGCGGTGAATTCTTAGACAAACAAATTATCTACATTGCCTTAATCATACGTACAAAGAAAAGATTGTTACATAATACTAGTAGTGAGAGACTGTGGTATTTATCAACATGAGAGAACTTCATCTATATTTTATGCATTATCATTTAAAAACTAATGTTTAATTTGTGAAATATATATCTTTTCAGATATGACCATTAATATCAATTTGTGTTAATGATATAAAATTGCAAATAAGGAACCTTTAAATGTAAGTTAGTGTATTTGCTTTGTGTTAATGGCATTGTTTTGATTTTATACGATATGCTATACACGTTGTTTTATTTTACACCCAGGGGGGCAAGAAAACATCTAGACATCAAAACCATCGAGATCACATTGTACAAAAATCCTTAATATGATCATCAACTTGGTATAAAATTAGTTATTTATGTAAAAAAAAATGTACATGATGATGCTTTTACGCGTAGATTTTTACTCAAAGTACAGGTGTATATAAATATAGAAAAAAATATTACCGTATTTTGACTATTTTCAATTTCCTCATCAGTTGCATACAATTGTTGATAGACCTATACACACAAAGGACGCGAGGTTTTGCTATTGAATATTTTATAGATATTCATTTATTCAAATGTAAGCTAAGATTCAAAAGCTAAAGATAATGATTATAGTACTCGATCTTCGTTTATTTAACAAAAGCGGGCATGAAACACGGATTAGCTGTTACGAGGAGGAAGCAACCCCTGTTGATGGGCCACACCCACCGTGATCCCTATGTATTGACATTCTGTGGGCAATTTCAGTATGAAAACCAAGGCAACAATTGGTATAAAACAGTTCTGTCAAAATACAACGCAATGAAAAATACATTAGCTAACGGTCTTTTTATAACGACCGTTGGGCGAAATACCGAATTATAAAACGTGGCTGTTGAAATCCCTGTAACGTCAACTAAGTAGGAAACATAATACCATGGTACTTGGAAGAAGCATGTTTTTTTATTGATAAAATACTTTCTTACCATTTTCCCTGGGCATTGGAAACCAATTCCGTAGTCGCCCCATAGTACGATCCGGCGGTCCCCGTATAAATCAGTGCTTGGTCTACATCAATATTAAATCCAGATACAAATCTAAAAAATATCATTAGTTTCACAACAATCAAGCTTGTCGCCATTGTAATAATTCACCCTCGATTAAAAAGACGTTGATTTCAATGTCCGGGAGATGAGTGTTCGATTTCCGCATTTATAAGTCATTCAGTGAAATAACTTCCGATTTGTAAGGCTAGGTTACTAATTAATATTAACCATCTTTACTATAAACAGTTGTATTTAACGGTTATCTATGTAGGTTTGTGTCTACATTTTTTTCAAGGAAATTGGAAACTGAAAAAGATATAGTTCACCTACACAGTATGGTTTTGTTTACGTGTATATAGACTGTCACATGAAATACAGCGGCAGTTTCCGCATTCATTTCCCGAGAGACGAGAACATCTTATAGGTTGACAGGACTCTACATTAAAGCGAACGATCGTTTACATTATCTAAAGATCTACTGTCAATTTCAACAGATTGGTTTACGTATTCCCTCTTTCTCGAATATACATGTAGATCTACATGTATTAACGTTTGAAGGCTGCTGTCTTTGAAATAATCTTGTGTAGAGCTTATACTTTAGAATTGAAGGTCATTGCATTTGAAGACGCTGGAGGTGTCCGCTTCTTGTCCGCTTATAAATTATGTTTCTTTAACAGACTAGCTGTTGTAGATATTTATAGTCTATGAAATTTAAATAGTCCATGTATATTTATAGTCAAGGGTCTTCCTTATATTAAGCTGGGGGACATTTTCTATTTTTAATGGGTTTTATTACTAAGATAAAACAATACAAATGTTAAGGGACAAATGAGATTATATACAAAAGTTTAAATGTGACGACTCAGAAATTCGGGAAAAAAACTGGGAATTCGAAGTAAATTTTTGATTTGCTTTTCATATATATACATGTACACTGTCACTGTACTTGCCAAAACTTACTGGTTTTGTCAATTTAAATTCAAAGCTTCATTTTTTTTTAACTAGATGTTTTATAGAGAGAGAGAAAGAGAATGGAGAGAAATTGTTTTCTGGACTAAGTTATCGTAAAATACCGGGCTTACATCGTGCGTACCATTGGCGGATACAGGATTTAATGTGATTAGAGGGTTGAGGTGGATAACTTCGTTCAGACAGGAGGTCTGGGGCGCCTCGAAGGCCCCCTATGGATCCAGGGCGAAGCTCATGGGTTTTCGTGTATCTTAGTAAAGAGTAAATCCAGGCACAAAAGTTGTGGTTTTGGTTAACTGTGCACATTGTAATATTTCAATCTTTAAAAGAAAAACACAAACAAACAAAAACAAACAAACAATACGATAAAAAAAATTTCATAGCCTAGGGAATGCAATTTCAGACTTGATTTTTAAGAAAAACCGGTACTTGGTCATTCAATAAAATTACCATTTATTATAGAACCAAATATGGCAATATTAATATTTAGTCATGTCATACTTGGAAAATGCCCCCGCCCCCTTTAAATCCGCCAGTGCGTATACATGTACTTACCTTCTATCGTCTCCATTGTTTCAATAATTTAGAGATAGGATGGAGTTCGGTGTGTGATTATAGTTGCAGTGCCAGCATTTTTTCCTTTTTTTTTTCTTTTTTTTTTTTTTATAAATTATTATCAACGAGAGGGTCATATTATAATCTATGTTTATTCACCATGCAATCAAGGGCATATATACAATTGTTACAATATGATTACAATATTAGATAGTATTGAAGTATATTGTAGCATGGCATAACATTTAAATCTATCATGGAGGTTCATATGGGAGAAGTGCAGTACTACACGTTGAATCATCATGAACATGTCGGATTTGCCACATGTATTCACAGTATAGTCTCACACTGGATCAAAAATATAAAAAAAACCACAGGATGACAAAAAATATTGTATAATATGTAATCTTCTTCCTGACTCTGTGATGTTAACAAAGTTATGTCACTGATATCCGCAGAAAAATTAGTTTATTCAAGTTTAAGGAAGGTTACACACCAATGTAAAATTCTATATATCACTTGTCTATTGCAATTGAAATAAAATCTTTTTGGATGATTTAGTACATACACGGACACGAAATTCTTAATTGCTTTTATATACCTAAAGCTTTTTAAATTTTTTAAACAAACTAACTTGATATCTATTTTTATTGATTTTGAGCCTATATCATCATTTTAAATTTTTCTTTTCTTCAAATATCGCAAAGAATGATTGAAAAAATTGATATTTCAAAAGATGGGGTATACGTGTTCAAAAGGCTGTTTTGTTAAATTTCTCTGGTCAATCTTCATAAAGTTTGTGTTTTTGTTAACTGTAGATACAATTCTTAATAGTTTTAAAGGAAAAATGGCATATAAACAGTTTAGATTTTGAGAATTATAAAAAATAAAGATATTTTGAGATTTTTCTGAAAGGCGTGGAAAGATTCAACATCAATTTGTTAATGTTATCCAATAAAGATTTTAAATATTCTCTTGGCAAATAAATATTTATGATTTTTGTAAGTTTTATCACAAATTTGATGTGATTTGGTGCAAAACTAAATAAGATATGATATCACACTTCTTTATGTTCAATTTTGTCTATTGAATTTTTAGAGGTATGTACTCTGAGACGTGTTGTATGAAACTTAACCTGCAAAGATATGTCTTTTGTGGGTGTTTTAGTTAGTTTATGACCTATTCAAGGTATTCAGATTAAAAAATTGTCAGTTTGATAGAAAATTTTGAAAGTACGGACCAACCTTAACACGAAAATGCCCTATTACATATTCATCAAAACCAAGGGTTTTCGGTCCGCTTCACCCCCACAAACTGTGAAGCGGACCTAAAACCCTTGGCTTGCGAAGATGATGTAGGTGAATTCCTTTAGTATAGTCTTTTGATGATATACATGTATCTCTACACATTTCATTGCGTTTCTATATATTAAAGTTTCTAAACACATTTATCATTTGTAGTTTACTCACTGGTTGTAAATTACATCAAATCTTAAACACGGAACAATTTTCAAGCAAGATGCTTGTTTTATCTTTAACATGTACATGTACATAGTTCGGTGACCCACTCTTTACATTGTATTCATTGAGTTTAGAACCCCTACAGTGTACTGGAAGCCGTTGATTCGACATTCCAACTCTGTTATACTTTACACATGTTAATCTTTATTTGTAGGTTGTAAATTTTAATTTCTTATTTTCTCAATTGCTATTTCATATAATTTGTTCATAATTGAAATTTATCCGACATACCTTGCAATTGGTAAAATAAAAACGCAGATTATCACCATGTCAAATACGATTGAAGTATACTTAGTATTTCATATATGCCAGTATAGCTGTGATTTGTCTTTTGCTTAAGTTTTATTGATATTTGTACATGCATACTGAAGATAAATTTGTAGTACAAGTGTGTCTCACTTTATTTCATTATTAGAAAACTTAAGATAAAGGAGGAAGCCCTTACATTTATTAATACTGTCACCCCACTCTCCTCTACAGTTTTTGGCGGATTTTTTTTTCATTTTATGTATTTTATTTTATCAGTATTGTTCTATTTAATTAATTTATTGTCCAATTAATCTTAATATTGTATCAAACCTAAACAGCGTAACTGAAAGCATAATTTTTCAACTGAAAGTAAACTGAATTTCTCTTCTCTAATACACTGTACAATGTGTGTAGTATACGACTTATAAATATCGCATTCTCAATATCTCATATTTCACAAACTTAAGTTTAAAAAAAACGCAACATTATGAACTTATATAATGGCTACATTGGGCATCTGGAATCTTTTCCAAGAAGGTCAACTTCCTTTAAGGTATCATATAAAAACAAGGGCGCGTAATTTCATCAACAAATATATTCATAAAGGATTTAAGAGTTATTCTTCTTAGTATATGTATACATTGCTCTTGTAAATCGTCTTCAGATTTCAATACATGAAGGCAACAGAGGGGTTGTGGTATGGTTCCCCCAGAATCTGCGAAAATATTGAATAAATCCCTGTTTAGTTGGTAGTAAATGTCATATAATCTCAATCTTGAGAATTGAAGTGGCTCAAACACCCCCATCATCCCTAATAATGCTTTCCCGTTAGATTTTTTTTTTTTTACTTTTTTCTTTGCTTGTTAAAATATTTGGATTTCGAAAAGAAATTTCTTTATAATGAGAGGATACCAGCATCCTTAATGTCTGTCTTGTTTGAAGTGTTCGAGTTGCGTGAAAATGGATACGTTCCATTGTACGACAAACAGCCGTCAATGAAATATCTGATCCCGCCAGAATCGAATCAAGTTTAAACATCAATGAATAGTTTTGTCTGATTAATCGATACGTAGCTAGTAATTGAACTGCCTAGGCTTATGGTTTAAAGGTATAGAATTAGACTGAATACCAGAACTTTTTTATGTAAAAGACCATATGAAGAGTTATATATGCACAAGCGGCACAAAGAAATTATACATGTTTTATTTTTTATTATGATTAATTTTTTAAATTATAATATTAAGGTTATTTTTTTAATGTTAAAGACTTCTGATGAAACTCATGCAGATCTTAATATGTCTTTCGTCAAATTGTTACATTTAGTTAAAAAGTCAATAAATACCGTGTTTTCCAGGATACATATGTGTGTTATTTTATAATTTTATGTCAACGCCAAATTCTGTTAATAAATTAAATGAATTATTGAATTCTCTTTTAAAAATATAGGTTTATCAAGTAAACTGTCTTAAAGTTTCTTCGTTAACATTGTAAACGAGAAAAAAAATGGTAAACGAAAGAGTCAATCCACTTCCTGGTTATCATTAATAATGTAGTTAACACGAATTGTATATATATTATAATATATTCTACACACACATTTTGGTGAATGTAATAGATTAAATCGAACCATGACTTTGATATCTATGTTTTTAACTGATACAAATAAACTGACTCTCATACACATACATCGTAACATATGGACCTTTTGTTTTCTCTTTAAAACACAATTGCCATGTGTACTTAAGGTAAATGGATTTAATCAGCCTTAAATTCGAATGAAGACGGAATAACCTTTTTACACAATCTGTGTAAGTTAAATTCGAATTATCGAGTAAAAATTCCCCTCAAAACATGCACAATCACATAATTATACTTAATCTATCTGAATCTTAAAAAATATTTCATTGATTGTTGATTATTTGTTTGCTATAATCTAAACTAAGTGAAGCAGTGTTAAACGTGTCACACAATGGGCAATTAAAGAGTGAGGCCTATTTATCTTGAATTTACCCGTCGGGGCCCCAGGTATATTCGCGGGATTGACTGCGTTACTTAGTGCGGGCATGCAACAAACTTTCTGTCCCTTTAAACTTTAATCTAGCTAACAAAAGAATTCTTTAAACCTGTAGTGTTAACGGTCGTCAATCAATAAAACATGGTCGTCAAAACCGTTCGTATACCCTCGGGTATTTTCCAAATCAATGAACGTAAAACACAAATGTTGGTCAAATTATGCGGAATACCTCAAAGCTTTTTACTCGCAATTAAGGAAAATGTTTCTACAACTTGCGCTTCCGAATGTGAACTGAATTTGAATCAACCAATCAGAATGCGCCGTATGTCTTGTGTTTCCAGGGCAATTGGGTATAAATTGCGAGAGGCCGGTGCGGACGCCATTACCTTTTTTCTCACAGAGCACTTTACAGCTTTACGTGAGGATCAAACCTTGACGGTTCAAACCTTATTTTCACATTTTGTGTAAAACCAAGAAAACTCTACAATCATGGTAAGTAAAGAGACTTTTCTTTTGACACTATAATACTGTTAAAATCATTATCTTTTTTTAATTTATTCAAAAAAAGCAATCGCTTGATCTTTAGTTTTGCTTTAAGTCGATATACTAAAGTAATTCTGGGATCCTCGGTAAAATAATTTTTAACAGCAAACGAAAAATGCTTTCTTTTAAATTTTAGACTTTTTGTATTTGAATTGAAGACACTTAATCATGAATCAGTGTTCATATGTCTTGTGCCCTTTACACCTTTTTAGAACAAGCCAAACTAATGTTGTGATTTTTGTCCACAGAGGGAATGTATCTCCATCCACGTCGGACAGGCC
>PRKT01000047.1:314334-339143 GCA_003671525.1 Saccostrea glomerata
TTTCTCATTAAATTGCTGTCATCAGTTCTGCAGTGCAGTGCTCTTTCTCTGTTTGATATTAAAGCTGTCAACACCTCTTGCAAGGTTTGCCTGTTTTGGGATAGGCGAATAAGGTCAAACAGTCTTGCTAAGTTTAGATAGTGTTTATATAAAGCATTTCTAAGTGATTCTCTGTTTGACATTTAAAGGTTGTTAGTTTTTGATTGCATGGACTTCTTTTGTTTCTTGTTTCATTCTTGGTACAGTGTACACAAATCCAAAACGACAATGAAGGGGAGATATTGTATGCAAGAGAAATTGTTTTGTTCTCAACTTCCTGTATTGTTATAATACAGACTCCACTCCACGACTCCACTCCATGACTCCACGACTCCACTCCACTCCACTCAGCTTTTTACCCCAAGCCGTACTACAAATAGGATACAAATAAACAAGATGGAGCCCAGTTTGCATGAAGAAACCAAGTAAGTAATAACAATCTATTCATGTCAAAGTAGTAAATGAATTTTTTTTATCATACAATAATTGAAATATTTCATCTTTTGTGAAAGAAATAACTTTCTAATGAGAGTTCTTATCATTCAACAGTAGAAGAAAAAATCCAAATTTGTCAGGGTGTGTGTTTGAGTGCCTTCTTTCTACAGTTGGGACATCATCCATTGTCGATATGAGGCGAAATATCATGGACATTATCGAAAAGTTTTATTATCAATTGAACAAAAGATATGTTTGTATAGACGGCGGGAGTTACAGAGAGGGTTTCAGAATGGACGGATCAGATAGAGACTTCATGATCTGGTTAAAACATCGGCGAGTTATCTGGAATTTATCTGAAGCACAGAATTACAAATCATTAAAATTTACACTTATTCTTGCTGACTGTTCTGAAAGTCCACCTGGATACGCTTTACTTCAATTATTAACACAGAGAACTGATGGAATGGATTACATTCTCCATAAATCCTGCTTCACAATGAATGACAAACTCTATATATCAAGTTCTCTCTGCATTCAAATGAATCGTCCAACAGTTGGAAATGAATCAAAAATAAACGGCCCTTGTGTAAGTGGACCTTGCGGAGAGACAGAGTATGACGCTGCCAATGCTTTTGTGAGTGACTTTTGGCCTCCAGTTGCATATTCATGGACAAAAAGGTGTCAAGTTTGGCCATTATCTAACATTGTAAATGATATAGTCGAAAATGGTTGTCACTTTGTTGCAATAGGACATAAACAGGGAAATCATAGGGACAATGAATGGAGAATTTCTTTCTCTGTGGCAGAACAGAGACTTGTGCGCTCAATGGATCACAACCAATTCTTGATTTATGGTTTGTTAAAGCTTTTCCTGAAAGAGGTCATGAATAGTACGTTAGATGAAAACAAGTTATTGAGTTCATATCATGTGAAGACTGCCGTGTTTTGGACTATTCAGAGCGACGTATTTCCAGGATGCATTCTCGAGGGTTTTTGGGTTTGTTTCAAACTTATCTTAAAATGGGTGTATGACGGTTACTGTCCCAACTTCTTCATTCCTGAAAATAACATGTTTCTAGGAAAAATCTTCGGTGCAAATCAAAAGAATTTGTTTTCTAGACTTTATGGTTTATATTGTAAAGGTTTACCATGCCTGTTAGAAAGTTTCACCATAAAGTCATATGCTGAGAAGTTTTCTTCGATAAATAGAGATGAAAATTCTCTTGCCTTGTCTACTGAACTGGATACGGAGGTGTTACTTGATATCTGGTCGCACATGTACATTGCTATTGAATTACCTAATCTGCTCTACTGTGTAAAAGCTGTAAACACAATAGAACATCTCATGTGTTTACCCTTGAATCAGTTTCAAGTTATTGTGTTACAAAGAGTACTAGTGTCTTTTCTTCAAGATACCACTTTTATTTTACAGAGTCTATATAGGGATAGTTATGTACAAATTTCACGGTCGAATTTAGATAGAAGAAATAATAAATCAATATACCTTAATGACAAAAAATTTCTTCATATGCTCAAATTTGCAGCAAAGTTCGGATCTATTTTTGACATGCTCTATGTTGTAATGTATTATTACAAGACATGTAGAAATGTCAAAGCTTCATCTCTTTTAAAGATGGTGAATGATGAATTACCTTCTGACCTAATGCATAATTCTAAATATATAGATACAGAGCCGTATCTGGAAGCCGCAGGTAGTCTTCCATGGCCTAAAAGAATTAGAAAATTGATCATCAAGGACTTTCGATATTACGTTAACATTCCATATCTAAATGAATTAAGAATTGAACAATTGTACAGTATGCTAAACAAATCGCTGTATATACGTATTCCATCTTTAGTAATGTTTCGCATGTTAGAGTTCTTATGCTTCAGACACACTGACACTCTAAGTTCTAAAAGAGCTTTAGAAGATCTACATTTTCTAGTTTACCAAGGGCAAACGATACATAAAGAGAGTAGAGACATCTCATGGCAGATTCTTGGAATCTGTCAACAAGTCACTGGGAATAACCAAGCTGCTTTTTATGCATTTCAAAAATCTTTCAAAGAAGATCCATCTAACAACATTCAAACTGCTGCACTAGTAAGGGCACTAATAACTGTAAATGCAGCGAGTCACTAGGTTTTACCAAAATTAAGAGTTCGGAGAATAGTTATAGTAGTGAAAACCATACTGGTCTTTGCAGAAAACAAAAAAATTGGGATATTCTTACACTTTGCATAAAAAGATTATTAATTTCTCCAATCTTGTTGAGTCAATCATATAAATCTTAGGATGTCAAATTACTAATGTCACCGAATGCACCATTTTACTAAATGGAAGTATAGAAAATTTTATGTACCTTTCTTTTACATGCTTTGTTTACTTTCATGTGTTGCGGAGAAATACACAGAAGATTACTTAATAGATTTATTTAATGTACTTGTTTCTTTACGAAAATTTTTTATGCATTTACATCAATGAAACATATGGAGATAACGAACAGTATTCTTGATCAAAAGTCCATAAAACATCAACTGATTAAATATATATTTTTTTTAATCCATAAACACTTTTATTTGCTCTTAAAAGATGAAAATATAAGAACTGAAAAATAAATATATTTAAAAAAGTGAAGAAATTTTGTGATCTAAATCATACAACTTTTATACGTACGAATATGTACGTATTATATATAACATATAAAGACTTTACTTAATCTTGTTATGTTTGTAGTGTATTACGTGTGAATTGAATTACTCGTATATCTTCATAATTGAATGAATTGTTTTCAATACATGTATTTTTCTTTCTTCATTGTACTTCGATGCTTAAATATGCATATATGTAAATTATAAAAGTTGCTTTATTACAGAAATTTTCTCATTTATATGTATGAATAGCCACTATAAAGAGGATCAAGTTCTCTATAAGTCAATATTAACTGTAGTGGGATAACCCAATTATGGCAGCGTGGCATTATTATGTAAGATATTTGATTTTATAATTTTGTTAGCTGTACAAAAATTATAATATTGAAATATATGATATGTAAAGTTTAAATCTATGTAATATAATTTATAAAATCTATTGTATCTTAATTATATCGGTACATGCATCCTGCAAGATGTAATAGCAGTTGTATCACTTGGAGCTAAGTGGGGACCGCATCCCCGCTCATAAGCTGCTTTTGTTCAAGTCTATGGAAATCTTTGTTATAAAATAGGTCTAGGAATTAAAGTTTTATTTTTTCTTATGAGAAACGTTTGATTCCTCCTATGTCTGTTATATCAATTACGTAATGATGTGCAAAGTTAACAATGAATTTAAGCAATGATATACTACTTACACATTTGGTAAAAATGTGATTAAGCCTTTGAAATTTAATGGTACTGGGTTCTGGATTGACTACAAAGCTATTCCATAGTAATTAAAAAAAAAATACATGACTGTAATACCCCCAAACAATTATTTACCATCAGCCGATTTTTCAGATTTTATAGCAATTACTTATTGCATTCTAGAGTAAATTTTGAAGAAAAAATGCTGCAATTAGTTTGATATTTCATGATACGAGGGTTGTTCGATATGTATTGTGTATTGTACGATATCTCAAAAGCATTCGATTCAAATAGTCAAATGGACATTACATCCCTTCTCTGTGATTTGAATCACACAATTTTAATCTCTGAATTCATTTCTGAAATGCGTCACGGTACGCTGATTTAGGTATACCTCTTAGGCACTGACTGACGGCTGAGCCAAGGGCCTGTCGGGACTTGTATCGACGACCAGATAAGATTTTTTTTAAGTTTTGGAAAAAGGAAAAAGTCGCATGGTGCTAGATCCGGAGAGTATGGTGGGTGTGGCAAGACGGTAACCTTCTCAGACTTCAAAAATTGCTTCACAAGCTCAGATGTGTGATGGAGCATTATCTTGAAGAAGGCGAACATGCCTAAATCCCGACGCAGGACGTCGTTTCTGATAATATTTCTTGAGCTTTTTCAGTACAACATCTCGGTAATACCAACCTGTAACACTTTTGCCCTTCGGCACCGGAATTTGTACGGCTAAACCATCACAAGAGAAGAATATGCAATAAAGGACCTTCTTTGTGCTCATTGTCCTTTTGGCAACTACAGGCCTTCTATCGTGTTTGGTTAGCCACAATTTGTTTCCAACTTTTCTTACTGGTTCGAAATAGTGAACCCATGTTTTGTCACTAGTAACTATGTTTGCAAATTGTCTGTGATTGAAGTTTGGAAAAATTTTTAGCAGTCGCTTAGCGGTTTGTATTCGTACCTTTTTTTGGTCATCTGTCAGTATATGGGGTATCCATCTGGCAGAAATCTTTCGTACTTTCAAAATACGCTTCAAAATGAAATGCACTCGCGATAGCGATATGCCAACAGCTTTGGCAATAGCACGAATCGTGTACCTGCCATCACTTTCAATTATTTCCTTGACTTTTGAGACATTTGTCTTGCCTGATACAGTCACAGGTCAACCCGATTTTGCTGCATCTTTGACGGACTCTGTGCCAGTCAGAAATTTCTGTCTCCACCTACGAACTGTCTCATAAGATACCTTATCAGACCCATAAACTTTTTTCCAATTCAGTAAAAATCTGCTTTACCGAATTACCGAGTTTTGTGCGAACTTTTATATAAGCTCTAATTTCTTCAATATTCTCAAAACTTTTCCAAACCATTTTTACAACAGTGGTCAACAACTGGCTCTATTGAAATGACGATTATTTTATAACCATGTGTAGATGAAGACTCGTGTTTATACTGTTGGCAAGGTATTGAATAAAGTTATCCAGGCGTATAAATATCGACGAAATTGTGCAAGGCGTTATCGTGCTGTGGTACAATACATAATACATATCGTACAACCCTCGTATATAGAATGGACTACAATTATTCTAGTTTTTCTACAGTCAACACAAAATAGTATAATACAAGTACAAAACAGACATAAGGTCGATTCGTATAGTTCTCTTTTAACTGCCATTTAGATTCTCGTTCTTATTGTATCTTTCCCTTGAATGATTAATTTCTAAATATACGATTAAATTGCAATTGTTGAGTTAGGCTCTTTACCGTCTTCCTTTCCAAGTCGGTAGAGCAACTGACTAAAGTAGAGAAAAAAATCAAGACTCCTTTGTTATGACAGGCTTGATGAAGTTTGTCATTGCCTAATGGGACTGATTGTCGAGTAAAAATCCAAGTTTGAAGTCCTTTACCGCTATATGGTGACATATCTAAACTACAGGAACTATGAGCAATGAGTTCACTAAATGATACCCCAACCTCCCATATGAATATGATAGCAGTGTCCATGTATTGCTATTGGAAACCAAAAACATGAGCTGAATCTAAAAGTAAAATAGGAGGTCATAGGTGCACAATGGCAATATGTAATAAATATTCTGTGAAATTCTCATCAAATTTCATTCAGTGGTATGAGAGGAGGTGCGGATAAGAGATGGGTACCCTGTAAAGCATAACAGACGGACGGACATATGCCAACTACTATAAACCATCCCGCTTTTCAAGTTGGGTGTATGATAAGTTAAAAAGTCCCGTAGCCCAACATACAAACACTGATGAACGTCTTACGTGAGACTCATCTTTTTTCATCTCGTCCATAGCACAATATAAACTTTTTTCCCATTAAAACAAAAACAAAATTCTGAGAATCCTAGAATTATCAATAAACAACGAATTTGTTTTACACATTGAAAGTTATTATGCCCTGAGAAACACTAAAACGGCTCAAGATGGAGCACATGGAGATTATCGTACTTTCAATACAAGGACGGATGTCAAGCTGATTTCAAGAAGTATTGTGAAATCTGATACACTCAGTGGAATCCTTGATATGTATTTCAACGCAGTTTTAATATTCTTAGAACATCACCACTCCTTCTTATTGTTCGAGATCGGGAGGCCCGGGTTCGATTCTCGATCGCGGCGCCGCGTCATACCTAAGACGTAAACAAAGGTAGTGACTGTTCCTTCGCCAAGCGCTCGGCACTAGAAGTGAAAGTCACGGGTCTTTCGGATATGACCTTAAAAACGTAGGTCCCGTGTCACGGTAGGCGTTGGCACGATAAAGAACCATCATTGCTCAATGGCCCTAAGTGCCGAGTATAGGTCTAAATTTGAAGCCCTTCACCGGCATCGGTGACGTCTCCATATGAGTGAAAAATTCTCAAGAGGGACGTTAAACAATATATAATCAATCAATCAATCTTATTGTTCGATATGCAATGTATTATGTACGATATCTCAAAATCTAAAGCATTCGACTCAAGTAATGGGATGGACATATTGCATCCCTTTAAAGCATTAACCACGATTTAATTACGTCCATTTCTAAAATGCGTCACGGTTTTGTCTTTATCACTTTTTTTTCTATTTATCAATAAAATATGCATTATGACTACTTCTATGCATATGCTTACTGATAAATAGAAAATATGCCTCTGTAAGAAATATCTGAGTAATTTTTTTTATACAGTAATATGATTGTTTAAAACGTGCTATTTTCAGCGATTTTTTTTTCCATTTTTTTAAATTACTGTCTTCAGAGACACTTTGAAAAATTAATTATACACAAAATACACCATCCTGAAACCAAACACCAGTGACGTAAACAACAAAGCTAACTATTTCTTTTTAAATTAAATAGAAAGACGATATTCTATTGTAACAAATAGAGAGGGAATTTCCCACAGGGAAATGCATGAAAAGGAGACGAATGAACAAGATGGAGCCTTTGTAAGTAACAACCTATTCATATCAAACACTGACTTACTTTTTAATTTATCATACAATGTATGAAATATTCCATATTTAAAAACAAGAGGCCCATGGGCCACATCGCTCACCTGAGCACTGTGGCTAGGAAAAAGTAGAAATTGGTTTATTATTGAAAAGTTTAAATCCAAAAGTAGTCCCATGACCAATCATGGCTTTGCTATTGTTAAGAAGATGATTTTTAAAGAATTTTCCTTTATTTTTAAATGTAAAACTTTGATCAGCCCCTTTTGCCCCCCCCTCCTACCCCCGGGGGTCATGATTTGAACAAACGTGATTTTCACAACCTGAGGATGCTTCCATATGAATATGACCATTTATGGCTTTGCAATTCTTAACAAAAAGATTTTTTTTTAAATTCCTATATATATTTCTATGTATAAATTTGATCGGCCATTTTGGACCAGACCTACCCCCGGGGGTCATGATTTGAACAAACATGAATCTACATTACCTAGGGATGATTCCATATAAATATGATCAATTATGACTTTGCTATTCTTATGAAGAAAATTTTTAAAGAATTTTCCTATATATTTGGTCGGCCAGTGTGTCCCCACCCTACCCCCGGGGGTCATGATTTGAACAAACTTGAATCTACACTACCTGAGGATGCCTCCATATAAATATGATCAGTTATGGCTTTGCTATTCTTGAGAAGAAGATTTTTAAAGAATTTTCATATATATCTCTATGTAAACATTTGGTCGGCCATTTTGGCCCCGCCCTACCAACGGGATATAGACTTCATGAACTGGTTCAAACATCATGATCAGCGAGTAATCTGGAATTTATCTCAAGCTCAATATTACAGATCATTCCAATTTACACTTATTCTTACCGACTGTTCTGAAAGTCCACCTGGATTCGCTTTACTTCAATTGTTTACACCGAGAATTGATGAAATCGATGCAACTCTCAAGGCGCATGCATCTTGTTTTATAATGAATGACAAACTATACATGTATATATCAAGTTCTCTCCACAAACAAATGATTTTTTCATTAATAGTTGGAGCTGAACCTAAATTACATGTACACGGTCCTTGTGTAAGTGTACCTTGTGGACAGACAGATTTTGACGCTGCTCATGCTTTTGTGAGCGACTTTTGGCCTCCAGTTGCGTCCTCTTGGGTTAAAAGGTGTCAAGTTTGGCCTCCATCTCACATTGTTAATGATATAATCAAAGGCGGTGTCACTTTGTTGCAATAGGACATAAACAGGGAAATCACAGGGACAATGAATGGAGAATTTCATTTTCTATGGCAGAACAAAAACTTGTGCGCTCAATGAATCACCTCCAATTCTTGATATATGGTTTGTTAAAGCTTTTCCTGAGAGAGGTCATCAATAATACGCCAGATAAAAACAAGTTATTGAGTTCGTATCATGTAAAGACAGCCGTGTTTCGGACTATTCAGCTGGACGCCCTTCCTAGATTGTGTCCACAAAACATTCTCGAGGGGTTCTGGGTGTTTTTTAAAACTAATCCTAAAATGGGTGTACGACGGTAACTGTCCTAACTTCTTCATTCCTGAAAATAACATGTTTCTTGGAAAAATCCTCGGTGCAACTCAAAAGATTTTGTTTTCTAGACTTTCTGGTTTGTATAATAAGGATTTATTATGCCTTTTAGAAAGTTCCACCATAAAGTCATATATTTTGAAGTTTCTGTACGCCCCCAGTTCCTCAGTGAATACCGATGAAAATACTGCCTTGTCTGAAGATCTGAATCAGGAGTTGTTAGTCATTATCTGTTCCTACATGTATCGTGCAATTCGATTACCTAATTTTCCCTACTGTGAAAAAGCTCTAGACACAATGAGGCATCTCATGTGTTTACCCTTGAACCAGTTTCAAGTTATTGTGTTACAAAGAGTACTAGTGTCTTTTCTTCAAGATACCACTTTTATATTACATAGGGATTTTTATCTACAAAATTCAATGTCAGATAGAAGAAATAATAAATTAGTGTACCTTATTGACAAAAAAAATCTTCATATGCTTAAATTTGCAGCAAAGTTCGGATCTATTTTTGACATGCTGTATGTTGTAATGTATTATTACAAGACGTGTAGATATGCCAAAGCTTCATCTCTTCTAAAGATGATGAATGCTAAATTACCTTCTGACCTAATGCATAATTCTAATTATATACATACAGAGTTATATATGGAAGCCGCAGATGGTCTCCCATGGCCTGAAAGAATTAAAAAATTGATTATCAAGGACTTTCGATATTACGTTAACATTCCATATCTAAATGAATTAAGAATTGAACAACTGTACAGTAGGCTAAACAATTCGCTGTATATACGTATTCCATCTTTAGTAATGTTTCGCATGTTAGAGTTCTTGTGTTTCAGACACACGGACACTGCGAGTTCCCAAAGAGCTTTAGATGATCTACATTATCTAGTCCACCATGGGCAAACGATACATAAAGAGAGTAGAGATATCTCATGGCAGATTCTTGGAATCTGGCAACAAATCGCAGGGAACTACCAAGCTTCTTCTGATGCATTCCAAAAATCTTTCACAGAAAATCCCTCTAACAGCATTCAAACTGCTGCTCAGGTAAGGACACGGATTAATATTGCTGCAAATTTCGCGAGGCAATATGTTTTACCAAATTTCAGAGTTCAGAGGGTGGTTATAATAGTGAATAATCTACCGGTCTTTGCAGAAAAATAGAAATATGGAATATTCTTAGCCTTAGCATGAAAAAGAATATTGCTTTCTATAATTTCGTTGAGTCAGTCATACATGTATAAATCTTAAGATGTCAATGTAATAATGTCACCGAATGCATCATTTCACTCAATGGAAATAAAGCAAATTTTATGTACCTTTCTTTAACATGCTTTGTGTACTTTCTTGTGTTGTGGAGAAATGCACATAAGATTACTTAATAGATTTATTGTATGTATCTTTACGAAAAAATATTTTATTCATTTACATCAATGAAACATATATAGATAACGAACAATATTCTAGATCAAAGTCCATAAAACATCTACTGATTATATGTATATTTTTTAACTCCATAAATACTTTTTATTTGCTCTTGAAAGACCAAAATATAAGAACTGAAAAAAATACATTGTATTATTTAAAAAAGTGAAGAATGTGTGTGATTTAAATCATGCCAATTTTGTAGGTACCAATATATACCTACATGTATTATATTATATATACAAACTTTACTTAATCTTATTGTTATGTTTGTAATGTATTACGCGTGAATTAAATTATTATATACATAATTGGATGGATTTTTTTAAATACATGTATTTTTCTTCCTTCCTTGTACCTCGATGCTTAAATATGAATATATGTAAATTATAAAAGTTGTTTTTATTACAGAAATCTCATTTATATGTATTAATAGCCACTATTAAGAGCGTTCAGTCCTCTATGAGCCAATATTAACTGTAGTGGGATGACCCAGCGTGGCATAATTATGTATCATATCAATGAAGTTTGTAAGCTGTACAAAAAATCATAATATTGAATAATATGATGTATAAAGTTTAAATTTATGTTATATAATCTATAAAATATATTGTATCCTGATTATATCGGTACATGCATCCTGCGATATGTAATAGCTATTGTATCTGTTGGTGCTTAGTCGGGCCCCCATCCCTGATTTTAAACTGCTTTTTTCAAGTCTAGGGACTTTGTCTAGGAATAAAAGTTTTATTATTTTTCTTATGAGAAACGTTCGAGTCCTTATATGCTTGTTATATCAATTACATTTCGAGGCACAAGGTTAACAATGAATGAAAGCAATGATATACTATATAACACATTTGGCAAAAATGTGATTAAGCCTCTGAACTTTAATGGTACTTGGTTCTGGATTGACTACAAAGCTATTCTATTAGTAATTTTCATATAAAAAATTATACATGACTATGATACCCCCAAACAATACTTTACCCTCGACTGATTTTTCAGATTTTATAACACTAATTGCATTCTAAAGTAAATTTTAAAGAAAGGATGCTGCAATTAGTTTGATATTTCATGATATATACAGTGAAAACTTTCTAATCTAATACCTGAACAATCCTGCTCACTGTGAATTCCGATATTTAATTTCGTTACCATTTTACTCTTTTCCATATTTCTTTACACTGTGAAATTCGACATACTGTCTATTCCGACACAAAATCTGTCTCCCATTGCATGTCAGATTAGACAGGCTTCACTGTAGAATGAACTACAATTCTAGTTTTTCTAGAGTCAACTCAAAATAATTTAATACAAGTACAAAACAGACATAACTTCGATTCGTATAATTCTCCATTTAGTTTCTCGTTCTTACTATACCGTTCCCTTGAATTATTAATTTCTAAACATACGCATACAATGCAGTTTTTGAGTTAGGCACTTTGCCGTCTTCCTTGCCAAGTCGGTAGAGCATTCGAATACGTGCCGTGATCGAAATGACGTTGCTGCAAATCCCCGCCGCGACTGACTAAAGTGGAGGGAAAAAAATCGAGAAACCCTGTTATGACAGGCTTAATGAAGATCTGCTATTGCCTAATGGGACTGATTGTCGAGTAAAGATCCAAGTTTGAAGTCCTTTACCGGTATATGGTAACATATCTAAACTAGAGGTACTATGACAATGAGCTCACTAAATGATACTCCCACCTCCCATATGAATATAATAGCAGTGTCCATGTTTTGCCCTAAATATGAGTCGGATCAAAAAGTAAAATAGGAGTTCCTTGGTGCACAATGGCAATATGTAATAAAGATTCTGTGAAATTCTCATCAAATTTCATTCAGTGGTATGAGAGGAGTTGCGAATAAGAGATGGTTGCCCTGTGTAGCATATCAGACGGACGGACGTACAGCTACACGGACAGACGGACGGACGTGCCAATTACTAGATACCATCCCGCTTTTCAAGCTAGGGGTATGATAAGTGAAAAATCTCGAGCCGGACGTAACACAACATACAAACAACTGATGAACCTCTTACAAGAGACTCGTCTTTTTTCATCTTGTTCATAGTACAATATAAACTTTTTTCCCATTAAAACAAAAACAAAATTCCGAGATTCCTATAATTATCAATAAACAACTAATTTGTGTTACACATTGAAAGTTATTATGCCCTAGGTAACACTAATACGGCTCAAGATGGAGCACATGGAGATTATCGTACTTTCAATACAAGGACGGATGTCAAGCTGACATTGAGAAGTATTGTGAAATCTGATACACTCGGTGGAATCCTTGATATTTATATTAAAGCAGTTTTAATATTTTTAAAACATCATCGCTCCTTCTTTTTTCAATTATTTTGTCCTTTTTTAAAGATTTAATTACAACAATTCATGGTTTTATATTTACATTCACTGAATATTTTTCCTTTATTTCGTAAGATAACCCATTGCGTTAATCACTGCATGAACTACATTAGGCATGTCGCCTGTTCAGATTTCTTGATCAGTGGCTGTTCCATCAATGAAACGTATAGAGACGTTCGCATCATTAATACAATAATTAATCTGTTTAATACTACTTTAAATGATTATTTAAACAGATATAAATATAAACAATAAAACGTCTTTCTTTGTTTGTTATTACTGGAATTAACGGTCGCAGCTGTTTCAGAAAAAAAAAAAATAACCCACTTACGCGGATTATGTATTTTTTTCCTGCAACAGGTGCTTCCGTTAATTCCAGTAATAACAAACAAAGAAAGCATCTTTATATGAAGGTTTGTTCGATATGCAATATGTAATGTACGTATCTCAAAATCTAAAGCATTCGACTCAAGTAATGGGATGAACATATTGCATCCCTTTAAGGTATTAACCACGATTTAATTACTTGATTCCATTTCTAAAATGCGTCACGGTTTTGTCTTTATGACTTTTTCTATTTATCAATAAAATATGCATTATGACTATATCCATGCATATCTTTACTAATGAATAGAAAATATGCCAGAAAGACAGTATGAATAGGCTATTGACAGTTAATTGAATGATAAATGTTGGATTCTCCTATACTTAACATTATAAAAGACCAATAATAAGTAGCAAAATTCATTATGTCGATCTATTTATTTACCCACTGTAAGTAAACAACAGTGATTTCTCTTCTCAAATAGTCTTTGAACATTTTTACTTCGGAAATAAGACAGGTACCCTTTGTTGAAAATAAACGAAATAGTCTCAATACTAGTATTCTAACCTTTACAATACATTTTTTTTCTCAAAACTTTGTGTTAGTGGCTTCCTTAAGGTCATACGCAATGTAGGTTGAACTTTATTGGGTTCTTCCCTGGAGTAACGAAGGACTGCAATACTTTAAATGTTTATATATGGATTTGTACACCTCTTCTTAAACAATTTTTGATGAAAAAAAAATCTGTATTTTATGATTTGTAATTTCTGTGCATTTTTCTTTGAATAATGTAAAAATTTTCACAATTTGATATCTTTTCAAAACCCCTGGTAATACACGCTGATTTTTTTTTTTTATAAGAACATGTAATGGTATTGTAAGTTTAAATTTAGAATATCTTGAAAAATTATCAGTATGTGAGGTACGTTGCGTATGTCCTTAAGATTCCTGAAGATACCTTCATCACCTGCATACGGAGTTGATTCGATACGCAAGAGAATGCTCTATGTATAATCAATTTCTAAAATTATTGACAAGCAAGTTGATGAAACAAAAATATCAGCAGTCTCGTTTAAAGTCATCATTTCTTAAGTTCTATGACCTTGTCAGCAAATACAATTCATCATTGAGTTAAATGCTGACTGACGTTATCATACTTATTGTTAGTCCATTTTTATACTCTGAATTGACGACGAATTTTTTCCGTTATTTCCCGATCATGACAAGGGGCACTCGGCGGGTGTGACCGGTCAGCAGGGGATACTCACTCCTCCATGGCACGTGATCCCACCTCTGATGTTTTGGATTTCCATGTTTGCTCTGCTCCTATGTTGAATGTTTATATGGACTTTGATATTGAATACTGTTCGTTCTCTCCATATCCTTCTTGTAAAAAAGGAAAAAAAGTTGCATGAGGCTAGATGTGGAGAGTAAGATGGGTGTAGCAAGATGATAACATTTTCTGATATCAAAAAATTGCTTCACTTCCGATGTAATCATTAAGAAGACTGCTGCCCAATCCGATTTACTTATGTGAATAAATTTTGTATAAATAAATAAAAATACTGACCTGTAACATCTTTGCTATTCAGAACCGATTATTCAGTCACATGAGAGGAATATGCAATTGAAATAACTTTATTATGCTTATTGTTCTTTTGGCAACTACCAGACTTCTACCGTGTTTATTTTAGCAATATTTTCTTTTCAATTTGTCTTACTCATTTGAAATAGTGAACCAAATATTTCTTCACTAGTAAGAATGTTTGCAAATTGTTTTTACATTGTAAATTGTTACTTTTGATACTTTTTGCTATGCCTGTTACAATCACAGGTTGACCATATTTTGCTGTAACTTTGACAGACTCTGTGCATGTCAGTCAGAAAGCCCCTTCTTCTCGGACACATGTAAACTTCCCATAATGCAGTAAATATCTGAATAACCGAATTGCCGTGTTTTATGCGAATTTTTCTGTAAGCTCTATAGGCAATAGTGTCTTAAATATTCCAAACCCGTTTCCAAACCATTTTACAACACTGGTCGCCAATCGGTCTATTGCAATAACTATGTGCAGCTATGTCTAATTAATGTTTATACCGAAATCGCGCGAAGCTTTGACTCGTGTTGGTACAATATACCGCATTGCACAATGCAAAAGCAAAGCATGAAAAAAAAACAACAGTTGCTATAAATAGAAATTCAAATTACCAGACAGAAAAACAAGATGGAGTCTATCTGGCAAGAACATGTACCCACGCTCACGTAAGTATTACTCTGTTCACATGAAACATTTGTTAGCCTATTTATAATTCTAAAAACAGTTTTAAATTTTGCTTTGACTTACTCAAACTATCTTTCAACAGAAAAACGGAGATACAACATATGTCTGAATTTATGTTTATGTGTATGTGTCATAAAGTGGGGGCATCGTCTGTTGTTGCTACGCGGCGAGAAATCAGTGACATTGTTGATATTCATAAAGATCAGTTGGAGAAGATATACAATCAAAGATATGTTGAGAGGGCAAGT
Organism: Saccostrea glomerata; assembly: GCA_003671525.1. NCBI lineage: Eukaryota > Metazoa > Mollusca > Bivalvia > Ostreida > Ostreidae > Saccostrea > Saccostrea glomerata. The sequence continues at coordinate 329,824 of PRKT01000047.1, forward strand.
GGAAGTATGAGAGAAGGTTTCAGAAATATCGGATCGGATGTGGATTTGATGCTCTGGTCGAAAGACCATCAAGTGATCTGGGACTTATGTCAAGCTAAGTATAACCATTCATCCAGCTTTACACAGATTCTGGCTGACTGTTCTGACAGTCCACCTGGATTTGCTCTACTTCAATTACCAATACCAACAGCTGATAAAATTGTTCTCGCCGCCTGCATCAGAATGAATAACAAACTCTACATATCTAGTTCTATCTACAGAGAATTGAGATATTTAGCTTATGGACATGATCATATAATTCATGGACCTTGTGTTAGTGGAATGTCCGGACAGGAAGAATGTGATTATGCTCATTGTTTTTTCAGCGACTTTTGGCCTCCATCTGCATCTTCTTGGGTTAAAAGGTGTCAAGTTTGGCCTCCATCTCATATTGTAAATGATATAGTCAAGAGTGGTTGTCACTTAGTAGCAATAGGGCATAAATTAGGAAAACATGTGAACAAAGAATGGAGAATCTCTTTCTCTTTGGCAGAAAAAAAATTGGTGTCTGCCATGAATCACTGTCAATTCTTAACTTATGGTTTGCTCAAGATATTTTTCAAAGACGTCATTAATAACACAACAGATGTCAACAAATTATTGTGTTCCTATCATGTGAAAACAGCCATGTTTTGGGTTATACAAAATAATGCCATTTCTTATTTATGTCCACAAAACTTTTTGGACGGATTCTGGATGTGTTTTAAACTCATCATAAAATGGGTTTATGAGGGTTCTTGTCCTAACTTCTTCATTCCAAAAAATAACATGTTTCTTACGAATATTTATGGTGCTGCACAGCACAAACTTTTTTTCAGACTTAATGCATTATATGAGAAAGGCTTGTTATGTCTGTTTGAAAGTCCTACTATTTTGTTTACAAGTTATTTATTTTTAAATGACCCTGATTTCAAGATATGTACAGATGAAAATACTTTTATCTCTGAACAAGAGTTTGATGATCAGTTGTTTTTTGAAGTCTGTTCAAAACAAGCGATGCACATACCCAGTTTACGTTACGGTGTTATTGGCCTGCATTTAATTGAACATCTTATAAAACTACCTTTAAATCGGTGTCAGGTTCTCATGTTACAATGCTTTTATGTCTCTGATCTGCAGAAAATGGCTTTTGTTATAGAAAGAGCTCAGAGTAATTTTTTGTCAAAATGTTTACCTTCCAATCTACATAGAAGAGTCAACAAGTTAACGTACAAGGCAGACAAAATCTGCCGTCATATGCTTAAATTTGCTGGGAAGTTCGGTTGTATTTCGGACATGCTATTTGTTTCAATGTATTATTACAAGAAAGGTAGATATATTGAGTCTTTAACTGTTTTAAAGGCGACAAAACCTAAACTTATAAGGGCATATCGGATGTTTATTTCTGCTGTTCACGCTAAGGAATATAATGAGGCCACAGGGGGTTATTCCTGGACTATGAAAAGAAGAGAATATTCATCCCAGTATATAATACTTCACAACAAAATACCCTACATAAATGAATTAATGATTGAACAGCATTATAGTTTACAAAACAATGTGCCATGTTTAGACGTTCCACCTCTGGTACTGTCATACATGCTGGAGTTTTTATGCTACAAACATATTGACAGAGAGAGTTCACAAGAAGCTTTAAAGAACCTAGAACTTTTAGTCCAGAAAGACCAGATTCTAGAACTTCCAATCCAGAAAGGGCCGAGGATATATATTGATGACGATGGTAGAGAAATCTCATGGCAGATCCTTGGAATCTGTAAGGAAATCTCAGGAAATCATCTGGGTGCTTATAATGCATATTTACAATCCCTCACAGTACACCCTTATCACAAATTTCAACAGGCTACTCTGATAAGAATTCTAATTACAATATTCAAGGAATCTCAGAAGAGATACAAATGACAAGAGAATTAAATAATACTTTTAATAATTAAACTTTCATGAAGAGTTTCTTCTTAAGCAAATTAAAATATTCACAAAATGCTCATGACATAAGTGTTTTTCGAGTGTTATTGCAGAAAAAAATCTTTTTTATGTTAGTCAATAAATGTGCTGTAATATAAAGAGTATTCAATTAAGACAGCATTCATTTTTTTATATTAAATTGTTTAGGTCCTCAGTTATATTTTGATGTCTTTTCTCTACAAGTGTACATACATGTTGATTTCTTTCATAGATTTATTTCATAATTTACACATGTATAATGTGTTTCAATCATTTTGTATTGTTATTCTTTTTTATCCGCGGTCAACTTCAATTTTTTTTTTTTTAAAGTATAGTGCATTTTTTTTTACTTAAGAGTTTTCTTTGAATTTTATAAATGTTTGAAATGTTCATGTTTGATCAATGATTAATAAAAGAAAAATTGTTGACACATTTTCTTACTGATTCGACGTATTGTTAGTTTGTTTGTCGGTAAAAAAAAATTATGCCAAATAGCAAAACAAAACATTTTAAATTTATGTAATACATGTATGCATGTCACTAATTAAAAGTGTCTTTAACTGTCCCCTCTTTATTAGAAATTGATAATGTTTGAATGCCATTTAAATAAAGATAAAACTTCACGAAGAAATGAGATTGGTCAACCACGAAATCAAATTCTGCGACGGTCGAAAGCAATTTGCAAAGATAAACAAATATTCACTTAGTGGTATTACCTATATATTCAAATTGCTAATATCACCTATTTAGTTTTTTTATAGGTTATGTCACCTACTCAACTTTTTTTCAATATACTGGGTATATGGGATATCACCTAAAAGTATTTCAATAGGTGATATCAAATATTAAATATAGGATCTCCCATGATTTGTAGTTGGATGTGATTTTTATCTAAGGAGTTGTGGATAAAAATCATACCAAACTGCAAATGAAGGGAGATTTATTTAATCCCATGTTTAATTCATTGCAATCAATGTTTTACACTAAAGGACCCCACTTTATTCTTCTTCAGCATTCTAACGCAAAACCATTGTGACGTCACTAATGCGGTATTCCAAAAAATATCCCATGAGTCATATTAACGGGATAAAATGGGTAAACATGGGTTAAATTATATTAATAAATATATTAGATTAAAATCACTGGAGGGTATCGGACAAGCTAAAGCTAAAAGAATTCTCCAGCTGAGGGAAACAAAAGAAGAGTTCGACTTTAATGATGTGGCTGATGTGACCCAGATTGCGCTATCTCAATGGAGAGCATGGAGTGAGGCAGGTGGTACCAGCTGGTACACAAAGCAGAGGATACAAGTGCTGCGCAACTGCATTTGACCTTACTGGAAATGAACAAAAGCATTCAAATGCTTCGTGATGAAGTCAAATCGAACGGTCGCAAGTTGTCCTTAGATCGGATGTTGATTCCATGGGCCAGTTGTACAACACGCCGCCTGTACTGAGCAATCAATTTGATATAGAGGGAAGCATCGACAAGTCGCTTAATTACTCTTACAGCTGACACAATTCAAACTCGAGCCAAGCCGTCAGAAACAGGGAAGGAACAGAAGCTTATTATAGACAAATTAACATCTGTCATTCCTCCTTCGGGATTCATTTCAGATCCTTTTAAAGGAGTTAAACAAAAAACAAGCACACCCCTGAATGGAAAGTTAGAGAGTGCTGATTTCCAAGATCTAACACCGATTCAGCTGAGCTCTAAGTATGAACAGGATCTTCACTTCCAATCTAAGAAGAAAGGAAATAGTGAAAAGAAAAGTAATGAAAAATATTCATCAGCATGTGCTTCGGCTCCTATTACTTCCCACGATAAACCCAGTGCGATGGGGTCTCTGACTCCTAAAGAACCAAGCAGGGGTAGGAAGACTAAAAAGAGTAAACGGAATAGATCACCATCCTCCAGTTCGTCCTCAGACGATACAATGTCAAAATGGACTCGTACACCGAGGAGCAGATCAAGAAGCAAGAGCCCACAAGTTCAAAAGATGCCTGTTTTCAAAGGGACTGAAAGCCCAAATTGGGAATCCTTTATATACCAATTTGAAAGGGTAGCAGCTCATCGTGGATGGTCATCCAGTAAGAAAGCTTTCCGTCTCCTAGATTGTTTAGAGGATGTGGCTCTGGAATATGCCAGGAAAGTGAACAAGAATGGTGACTTTAAAGAGCTGAAACGGCAGTTAAAACAGAGATTCAGCAGAAAGGAAGTACCTATTCTGGCTCGCCGCCAGCTCCCCTTTACTAGGCAACTGGAAAATGAAAATGTGGAAGAATTTTCTCAGCGTGTCTACTTCCTAGCATTAGATGGTTATGAGAGCTGTGAAGGGAATATGATTGAGGAAATAGCAATAGAAACCTCCCTACGTGGCTGTCGAGATAAAGAAGCTGCCATGAAAGCTATGGATAGAGAACCATCAACACTCTAGAAAGCTGTGAAGTATGTGAAAACAGCTATTGCGAACCATCGTGCTTTATACGGGACCAGAGGAAGCACCAGATGAAGCACCAGATTAGCCTCCTATTCTCAACGACAAGTTTCATTCTCGAGCAGGGAGGGATCCCCGGCAGGTGAATCTTTTAATCGTAGGGCTGATTCCAAGCTCTCTACGGAGGATAACAACCATTCCCTGAATAGGCAAATCTTACATCTTACAACTTTAGTTGAAAAATTAACCACAACAGTTCAACAATCCTTTGGCAGAAATCGGAGTAGTTCACCACTATCAAAAAGAAGTCTTAGTCGATCACCAGCCAGGGGCCAGCACTTCTCGTCTCCAAACAAAAGAGAAAACAATACATCAGATGAAGCGAGAAGCCCAATGAAGGGCGATTTAAACAGAAAAGGGTCAAGCCAGTAGGTCAACGCTTGACCCTTGATAAGAGTGGCCTAGGAGATAACGTTGTTACTATTCGGAGGACTTTAAGAAAAAGCATCTAACAAAACGTCACCGTAGGAGAAAAGCCTATTAATGCAATTGTTGACACAGCTGCTATGATAACCCTTGTCAATGATAAAATAGTGTCAGACAGCCAGATAGCTACATCTGAGTTCATAAAGCTTAAGGGGTTAGGTGCCAAAATAGTGCATGGTAGATTGCTCAAGAACGTTCCTCTTAATATTGGCGATCTTCATATAACTTGGGACTGCTGTGCGGTATCAATGAATGATGACATGATCCTGGGACTAGACTTTCTAGAAGGCAATTACGGGATCATCAATATTAAGAAGGGAGTGCTGTTTCTCGAGGGCAGGAAATTTCCTATTAAGTTTATATCCGACCCAACTGAAGGACACCAAAGCTCTCACGTCCGGATATGGGGAACAACATGTGTACCGCCTAACACTATCGCCAAAGTATCAGTTCAACTAGATTAACCATTATCAAGTAACTATGTTGTTTCCCCTTTACATATAAAATATAATGTTCTTGGATCTCATACCGTTGGAAGCGGCTCTGCAACAACTATGAGCTTCATTAACGACCCAAATACATCCGTCAAGATCAAAGAGGGTACTGTGGTTGGGGAAGCCGAGGCTTATGCTGAAATATGTTCAAATGAGAGTGATGCTCTTCTCATTAGGAGAAACCAGACCTATGAACCTGATGGTAAGTTCCACCAACATCTTTCGGATCTGTACGATAGAGGGGGTGTAGGATACCATGCTGATCGGCATGTCACATGATGCTACTGGTTACTATGTGCTCCATCAGTTTGCAGGCTATGCATGTCAGCGACACTGGACGGTAATTTATGGCTTTGAACTTCTTTCCTTTCTCGAAGATTGGACAAACTTGTAAGAATTCTTGGAGTAATGTTATCTGGTCCAGGTGCTTTATAAGGATTTAGGTTCTCTAACAATTTTGTTATGCCTTGCTCTGTGATGTTAATTTCTGGCATTATTTCAAAATTTCCTTTCATATTACACGAATTTTTTAAAACTTCTCCAGTTATTTCTGACTTTGATGAGAATGCCATATGGAATTGTTTGATGAGAATATCTGCCTTGTCCACTGGATCTGGATGTAAGATTCCATCTGACTTGAGTAGTGGAATGGTGTTGTTATCTGATCTTTTGTGTTTGATGTAGGTCCAAAATCGTTTCATGCAGTTGTCCTGCTCTGACTTGGTGTCTGCCTGAGGAGTAACAATACCCTCAACATACTGCCAATATGCCTTTCTAATTTGTCTTTGTGTGTCTTGCTTTAGTGATTGGTATTTCTCTTTGTCTGATTTATTTCCTGACTTTTTCTTCCTTTTATAACTCCGATCTCTTTTTTTGATAAGTCTCTTTAGATCTCTATTTATCCATGGATATCCATCCTTGTTTTTATCTGTTTTATGCGGGATGTTACATTTTACACTTCTCTCTAAGTTGGTTTGGAAGTATTCCCATAGGACGTTTACCGATGCCATACGTCCCTTCATATTCTGGATTTCAGTGTAGATGGAATTTAAGTCACTTATCACATTTTCCCATTTTGCTTTGCTGTACAGAGGAATCTGGCGTGGTTTTTGCTGCTGCCGTGATGGTACAATATCTATCTCTGTATACACAATGTCATGGTCTGACACTCCAGGGATGATTTCCGTTCGTCGAAAGCTGCTTGGATGGTTTGTTGCAATTAGGTCTAGAATGTTACTAACTCTGGTGGGCTCTTCAACGATTTGAGTGAGACCATTGTCGTCTAGGATATCAGTAAACTTGTGATGGATTGATGGGTACTGAGTGTTAGGTTTTAGCCTGTTTTCTTTCCAGTCCCAGCCAGGAAGGTTGAAGTCTCCTGCTAGTACTATGAATGAGTTTTTTATGCTCGATGCCCTCTCGAGGCTTTTAGCAAGTTTCTAATAGACAAGAAAAGCCTTTCTCGTATAATGCAATTAGTTTGGAAAACAGTATCTTTTGTGCTGCACCGAAGATTTTAGAAAGAAACATGTTATTCCTTGGAATGAAAAAGTTCGGGCAAGAACCCTCATATATCCATTTTATGATAAGTTTAAAACACATCCATAAACCCTCCAAAAACTGTGTGGACACAAGCAGGGAATGGTATTGGTTTGAATTGTCCAAAAGACGGCTATCTTCACGTGATAGGAATACAGCAACTTGTTCTCATCTGAAGTGTTGTTGATGACCTCTCTAAAGAAAATCTTCAATAATCCGTAAGTTAAGAATTGACAGTGGCTCACCGAGTACACAAGTTAATGTTCGGCCAAAGAAAAAGAGATTCTCCATTCGTTTTTTCTTGATCACCTGATTTGTGTCCTATTGCCACAAAGTGACAACCACTCCTGAGTATATCATTTAAAATGTAAGAAGGGGGCCAAAAGTGACATCTATCTACCCATGAAGATGCATGCGGAGGCCAAAAGTCACTGACATAACAACAAAGTCTAGATCTACTTTCATATTAATAACTTTGCCACTTAGACAAGGTCCGTGCATTTTTATTTTGAAACCAAGTTTAGTTACAAATTGTTTGAAAAAAGTTCTGTGGAAAGTACTGGATATGTAACATTTGCCATTTATTTTCGGAACAGTCGGCAAGAATGGGGGATAGCTTGAACGACTGATAATGGGAAACTTGAGATAAGTCCCAAATCACTCGGTTATGTTTTTCCAAACCATCAAGTCCAAATCCGATCCCTCCAATCTGAAACCTTCTCTGTGACTTCCGCTAAGTATTTCAACAAGACCAGATTTCTTTTCGATTTGATTATTAATCAATTCATAAACGCTCATTACATCTCGCCTCATTGCAACAACAGAAAAGGTGCCCACTTTTTGACGCAAGCCAACAAAGGCACGCTCTGACATATGTTGAGTTTCCAAATGCATCCCTCTGTTGAAAAACACTTTCAAACATAATCTAAAGTTGCAGCTATAAATGTTAAAACAGCAGACTAGATCAATAAGTTGATAAGTAAATTAATTAGTATTGATATAAAAAAGTTTTTTTTAACTTACATATGCATATGTCCTGGACACTGTTTTGTTCGTCTTATATACGTATACCTGTAGAAATTTCTTTGATATATATTACCGTATAGCGGGAATTTTTAGCGGGGTGCTCACTTTGGCATATTTTAGCGGTTTTTTAGTAGACCGCTAAAATTTAAATCGCCAAATTTGCATTCGTGCTTATAAGTAATGAATACAAAAAAATAACTTAAATAACTTTAAACAGTCTTTTGTACACATCATATATCTCTCAACTGATATTGATATTTGCTCAATCTCTTACGCAAATTGGAATCAAACTTACTGAAACTCAACTAAAAGAAAAACCCCTTTTTGGCAAAGTCATGGAAAAAAAATCCGCAAAAATTATAAGAAAACATTGAGCAAGCAAAACGCCAAATTTTACACTCGCTCAAGAAATCCGCCGTAAAGTATGTTTCCTTGCTGTTTGCCAGGGAACAAACATTTCACATATAGTGTTATTTCTTTGTATTCTGCACAAATTGACTTTTTGTTGATCCAGAAGATAGTGCATATATATAATTCTTACTAAAGAATCGGGTTTTAATGTTGAATTCATGTTTCAAACTCAAAAAAAAAAGAGACATTTAATAGGATGAAAAATCCCTCACTACAAGTTGTTTTTCCTGTGTTCATTTTAGAACCAATCCAGTTTCCTTTTGTTATATATACGATTTTAGTTCTGGTTTTTCAGTCATTTGTTTGAAAAAAGGAGTACAGTGTATACATCTTATTTGCTAGTTTGTCTGCTTATTGTCACTTCGAGAATTTTTCAACCATTTTGAGACGTCACCTTTCGGTGATGGGTTACAAATTTTACCTATGTTAGACACTCAGGGCCATTGAGCAGTGAGGGATCTTTTTCATACCAACTTCTACTGGGACCTCAGTTTATATGGTCTCACCCGAAGGACTTAGCTGCAATAATGTAGCCCTCTCCCTTTTTTTCAGAAAACATCAGATGAAAAAAAAAAACGGTGAGGACTACATTATTGCAGCTAGAAGGGATTCGAACCCACGACGTTAGGATCAACTGCTTACTCCGCAACTCTAAAACAAATGCTCTAATCACTGCACCATGTGGGCGACCGTATTAATTGCTTCAGAGAAATATTTATTTATTTATTGCTAGTAGAAATATTTTCTGACTTGCCGGCAAGATTTTTATATTCTGTAATCAATTCAATGATTCATAATTGGCACTATAAGAAGTGTTAACGCATGATATCTAGTAAGAAAAATTGGGGACTATCCCCCCCCCCCCAAAAAAGTGACCAGTACATCTAATTATACATTATAAGAATATAGGTAATGTAGAGTTGGGCTTTACGGGCATTTTGGTTAAG
>PRKT01000047.1:339278-373778 GCA_003671525.1 Saccostrea glomerata
ACACACACCATAAAAACCTAGTTTTCTGTGTCAAGGACACCTAAGGATTAGAACAGGATGATGCTAGATTCCGAATCTGAAAGCAGATACACTGCACTGTTAGGTTTTACTTGCGCACAAAAGCAAAATATCAAAGCCTAAGACAAGCACCATTGCATCTTCGCTAATGGTACCATTGAGATTCTCCATCCTAGTTGCCAAGAGCAAAAGGGGCAAGAAAAAAAAGTTCTTCTGTCCCTGTTTACATGTAGCTGAAAAAAGCTAAGTCTCTGTTTTTAAAAAAAAATGTTTATTCAAAATCAAATGAAGATCAGGTTCAAGGGACTTCTACTAACACAATGTCTCAATAATTGATTATCAATTACAGTGTATATGTTGGAGAGATTATCTATATAAACACCCGAAATTGACAGTCACAGTAAAAGCTTCCGAGGTAGAAGAAACTGGCTAAGATATGTCAATTTAACACAGATAAATGTACTAAAAAAAGATAACATATTTTAAAAACACTTTAAATGATTCAAAATATGTCATAATGTACGTGTAACTTTGTAATAGCTAGTGGAAATATTAGGCAAACATAAAGCATTGCTTAGCTTTAGTGACTTTCTTATTGAGCAATACATTTAGTGATGTAATTCAATAAGTGGGAGTTGCTAAAAGCACTATAAAACACAGCCAAAATGTAATTACTTTCATATACAGTGTAAACCTATATCATTTTGTATACATGTATAAACTTAAACAGTTGAATACTTCTGCTGTGAATATTGTTTAAAATTCTTTAAAATAAAGAAGAGAAAAATAAGCATCAGTGTACATGCACATCCACTTGTAAACAATAAACAAAAATGCTAAGAAAAGCAAGCATCAACTTAGAGACAATTATAATAAATTGGTGGCAACTGTAAAACTGGGTAATACCAATGCTCTACAGCTGTACAAGGGCAATTTTGATTTTGGATATAGATTTTATATCTAAGTGGAAAGCCACATGCTATGAACACCCTTCAAATTATAGCCTACATATGAGATTAACATGTCTGGTATTCTATAAATGAATCATTGTCCTCTAATTGACCTCAAAGTAAAAATATGAATGACCTTAAAGGTCTCAAAAAAAATAATCATTTTCCTTTACACATTCATTTATGATACAACTATTTTGTGTACATGTCACAGGTGGTGAAAATGCTCTAATGACCTTCACCTGTGAACCTGGTGACATACAAACTTTCTGGAGATAATTTTTAAAACAATTTGGATCAGCACCATGTGTTATTACTTTGATATTTTAAAATATCTATATATATTACTAAAATGACAATTGTAGTTACTGAAGTTATGAATTATGTTTGCCAAGAAGATTCTTTCTTTAAATGATTATTTTCCCCATTTTTTCATTGGAGCATTTGGCAGAAATAATTTGACAACCTGGAAATATATCAATTACATTGTAAACATAAATTTTACCCTACAAGGTCAAAATTCTATGGAAACACCATTTCTATGTAAGCTTTAAAGAATTTTCACAATTTTTTTTTGAATGTGTACACAGTTATAATCACTTGTGCATGTTGAAAAAAAAATCTACAGCAATTAAACAAAAGATTTAATTGAGTTTATGTTGTTATTCAACATAACCAAGGCGAATCATTGCCTCCACTATGACCATTATATAAGGTCTGTCCATTTAACTTGATCCACTTTCACTTGATGAAACATTCTGCATTGGGCCCACATGATTAATAACAAAAAAAAAAAAACAGATACTAGTATACAGTCAATAAAATACAATATGAATAATAATACACACTAAATCTGGGTAACAATGATATGTCAATCACAGCATAATGATTATAAGCTAAACACACTTAAGTAAGCTCTTTTGATTTCTTCAAGATTCCTGGCATAAATATATTTTTGTTCTCTTAAATCTAAAGTTGAGATTCAGTAGATATGAGAATCCTGATGCGAAAGTAAATTGCACCTTACAAGTACATACCAAAGTCAAACCTGCTTGTATCAACAGATTAAAAACATACACAGTTTTTGGCTGCTCACGTCATGTGTCGTTAATAAATAGAGTCAGTAATGAATAAAATATAGATAGAAAATGCATAAAAAATGTGCAATCCTGATCAAAGTACACATCTGTGTATTTTGTAAATATTTGAGGATACATATATGTACATCCATTTTAAAATATCCTTACAATAAGATGAATACAAGTGTTCAAAATGCAAAATATTTGTGCATGTAACTGTTTGTGTAGTTCTCATTTATAAATCCTTCATAATATTCTTAGCCATTATCTATAGGAACAAAATCTTTAAAAATATTTGACATGAAACAATTCACTTAGACAAACAATGAAAATCCTGAGATTTCTCTTTGGTCTGTTTCATGAAATGTGTTACATCATTGCTAAAAATAAAAGTCTTCTCAATGTACTAGACATGCTATAGTGAAGCATGAAACAGCATTATATCTTATACTGGTATCACTCACACAGGTATACAAGTTTTGTCAGCATAGTGAATACTTCCAGGCACATTAATACTACACGTATAACATACAACGGAAACAAGCAGATCATAGACTGGGACCTTATAAGTTCACCGGTCAGTCGTACTTGTGAATAGCACTTCCTTAAAAAAATAGTCATAAATTACAAAACCTATAAACACACAGAATCAGCCCCGTGATTGAGCCTTAGTTACGAGTCTGTAGTATATGCCTTGTTTACTCATAAGGTCGCTATGACGACCCTGTTCTACGACCTCCCCGTGTTTGATGACACAGATCTTGTCCGCGTTTTGGATCGTAGAAAGTCGGTGAGCTATAACGATACATGTTCTTCCCTCTCGTGCCTTGTCAAGGGCTTCTTGGACAATCTGAAAAGATGAATCAATGTATTTAATGATATGCATGTGTTCGAGAAAATTTTGTCAAGAATCGCACATTTAAAACATTCAATCAAAAGAGCTTGAATGTTTAGAGTGAAGTTGAATCTAAGTTATGCCAAGCTCAGTGATGTCGGATTCTGAGGTCTATTGACAGTTCTGTTAAAAATAATAGAATTTGCAAAGTGACAACTACTTGACATATAGGTAAAAGATTTATGTCCTAGCAGCAATTCCGCTGCATGACCAAAAAATGTTGAACATGAACAAACATGCACAAATCACTCTTTTACAATTTTCATTGTAAAAAGCATTGTCAAAAGCATAATGAACTAAAGAATACACAATGTACCTTCTCACTCTCTGTATCGAGGGCAGAAGTGGCCTCGTCCAACAGAAGGATCTTGGGATTTCTGACCAGTCCACGGGCAATGGCCACTCGCTGCTTTTGTCCACCTGAGAGCTGTGTCCCCTTGTCACCACAAAGTGTGTCATAACCCTGTGGGAAAGATAAAATGTCAGTATTTTTTATTAGAATTTACCCATGATGCAAAATGAAACAAGTTACACAAAATTGATTACTTTTTCTCCAGTATTTTAAGAATTGACCGGAATTATCAATTTATCTTATTTATTGCCAATAACTAACAACTCTTGCTTGTTAAACTTGTCTTTAATACATGATGTGAAGATTTGTTTCCTTGAGCATATACATGTAACTGAATTGTACATTAAAATGAATTGACATGCATACCTATGTTAGATTTTTATAAAGACTGATTTTGATAAATTTAACCAAGCAATATATACAATTCTAAATGAAGAAGTGTATCCAAACTTGACTGAACTTGATTCTTCCAAGACAAGACCATTTGCTACTTGATTCCTTCTACCATTGCTACTTGCACTGATAGTGACTTACACTTGGTAATGATTCAATAAAGCTGTGAATGTTAGCTTTTCTGGCAGCCTCGATGATCTCTGCCATCTTAACCTCTCTGAAGTTATCCCCGTATGCTATGTTTTCTGCGATACTGCAATCAAACAGCACGGGCTCTTGGGATACGATACCGATCTGACGACGCAGCCACTGGATGTTCAGCTCCTTGATATCATTTTCATCCAAATACTACAAAAAGTTAGTATTACAGTCATTTTGCTTTTCAATATGGCTTGTGATGACATTTAATTTGCTAAAAAACATTAAAAAAGACCTGATAAAATTATCTGTTTTAGGGGTATTAAAAAGGTAAATACTTTACAGCTTATTTTTACTACTGAAAGTAGATATGAATATAGATTTCTTTGTGTTTTATGATAACATTCAAGTTTTCATGGACACTTTGGAGTTTTATGCTTAAATGGAATGCAAAATTGCAATTACATGTAAATGCCAAATTTGTAAAACAACATTTTAATAGAAATACAAATTATTCAACTAGTTGAAGCTGAATAACGAACAAGAGCAAGAATTGTACCAAAAAATGAGCCCCCGTCTCTTGATAAATAATGTCCAAAGTTATCTGAAGATGATTCAGTTTGCTCTGTATAAGTACATGTATGTACAAAATACCTTTAATTCAAAAATATTTCTCATTCACAATTGATATTCAACTTTTTTTTGGTAAAACAAACTTTGCTTGAACGTTCTGAACCATATTTTTTTAAAAAGAGAGAGAGAAAAGTGTTGAATGGCCTCGACCTACTTACCACTACCCCTTCCTCTGGGTCGTAGAAGCGTTCCATCAGTTGTACCGTGGTGCTCTTGCCACACCCTGAGGCCCCCACTAGAGCCACCGTCTCCCCGGGGTTTACTTCTAGGGTCAAACCCTGAAGTACCTCAACATCTGGTCTTGTGGGATAGCGGAAATGTAGACCCTCAAATCGGACCTTACTGTGTACAGTGATCTACAAATGAAGAAATTTAAAATAAAATCATTGTTAACACTGTTGGCCAGCAAATTGGACCTTGACATTTACAGTGAGAACAAATGATAAAGTAATTTAAAATAGAGAGTTTAACACATCACTTGAAACTTACATCTTTCTTGCCCTCCTCAGAGTAAGGGTCAATTTTGGGTTCCATTTTCAGCATATGGAATATATGGGCAGCAGAAACTTTGGCTTTAGAAGCATCAGGAGCAAAAGCACTGGCTTGTCCCAGAGCCATGGCACCAAAGACAATGGCACTGAACACCCTGTTTATAAAGAAAGAGGAATATTAGATTGCATAGAATGTTCTCGATTTGTTAATCCATTTGTTAAAGACTTACACCCATAAGAGGGGTACTTGAGATACGCTCAGAAATTTGCTTATAAAATAAATTTCTATACAATCAGTTTTCTAAGCCTTCACCTCAGGTGGACTAAAAAATACTTAGAGACAAATTTTATTTGCAAGACATTGATTTCCCTTTCAATTTATACCATCTGACTTACTTAAATACATCTGTATACTCCATCTCGTTCTGTCGGATCAGATACGCTCCAAACCAGAACGAGGCGGCGTAGGCAAAGAACAGGATTCCCGTGGCGAAGGAGAAGGCGATGGCGGTCAGATGGGCCTTCCTCAGTGAGGCACTGTAAGGCCCCTGGAGGAGGGCCTTGTAATTCTGAACCATCTTCTCCTCCTTGGTGAGGCTGGCCACTGTACGCATGTTCTCAATCGATTCTGTAGCGGTTTTTCCGGCCTCCTCCAAAGCTTCTTTGTTTTGTCCTATAGTCAAAGGATTAGTGCATTTTGTTAAAAGGTGCAATTATAGATTTACATTTTTGCATTATTATAATTTCAAACACAGAAATAGAAATTAATGTAGTTTTAATGTAGCTAACCAAACTAGGATTCTATAAATGAACGTGTGAACATGCTTAAACTACATTGATACTAAAAGTAAAGTAATTTTCATTCCCTATGACAATAAAATATATTGTAAACTTAATGGATGTAACAATGCATATAATGAATCAAAATCATCTGTCCCTGGCAATTTTCTATGAGCGTATTTTACTGTATTTTGATTTTTTTCTACAGAAACCATCTGACTTATGCCAGTTTCCTCCGAAGAATTCCCTACAGTGAAAAAACACCCCCTCACCTGCCACTCCTTGTAGAAGTTTCATCTGTAACATCCCAGCAATCATAATGAAGGGCAGGAAGGCCATAATGACTAGGGTCAGCTTCCAGCCGTAGATAAACGCGATGATAATGGCCGTACCCAGGTTAGCTATACTCTGTACAATGCTCCCAAGTCTGGCTCCAGAGATCTGAAAGAAGCATTAACTCTTACTGCGTTTGTTGATAATTTATTTATCATTACTTGATTAAAAATATTACATGACGCAATCTTGCTTGCATCGCTTTTTGAATAAAGTAGTCTTGATTTTTGAACCTATTAAAACTTAAAAGGAATCTTAAGGGCTACAATATATCTGAATGGTGAATAAATTAAAATGATCTGAATAAGAAGACATGCACCTACCCCTTGAACCTGCGAGGCATCAGTGGCCAGTCGCGTGGTTAGAGCACCTGTTGTATTTTTATGGTCGTCAAACCAAGAGATGTCCTGTCTCAGCATTGCCTTAAACACCAGACGACGTAGCCTCATTGTGAGGGATTCCCCGGACACTCCAAAACAGTAGCCCTTAAAAAGAATAGTGATTTATTAATAGACAAAATAACAGAGATCAAATAATAGCCTTAACAGTAGTCCTAAAATAATAGGGATTGATTAGACAAGACAGTAACCCTAAAATTACAGGGATCAAATATACAAAGCAGAAGCCCTAAAATTACAGGGATAAAAAAAAGACAAAACAGTAGCTCTTAAATAATATTTAAATAAATAATATGCATAATTATGTCCATATGAAAAAAATTCTTTAAAAAAATAACAAACATGGTTTACCAGTATTTGAATATATTCTTGATTTCAATGACTACCTGAATGAGAAAGGTGAAGAAACTGACAGCTCCGATTCCACAGAGAATGAGAACATACATTTCTACCTCTCTCTCCTGTTTCTCTTGGTCTGGCTCAGAAAATACCTATAGAATATCAGGATTATTTAATCATACATCCATATATTGCATTTCTAATTACCTCAGTGTGACTTATCAATTAACTTCAAGTGCTTTCCAAAACTTAGAGATTAAAAAAAAATACAGACCAGAGCAATTGATTTGCAACAGCTGCATCTTTCTGATATTGTTGCCAGTATGACCATATCACTCGACAATATTTAAAGATTTTTTTGCTGATGTCTCCAAAAACCTTACCCCCAAGATTTCAGAGAAAATGACAGCAAACGAGGGTTGAACACCTCCATTAAGCAGGGCAGCTAGACAACCAAACAGAATATAGGGCCATTCCTTAGCGTTCATCCTCAAGATCTGTGCCATACTAGCAGGTGGTGGCTCATCAGAATCCTTCTTCTAAAAAAAAATAAATAATCTCAGTCACAATTAATACAACCGATCATTTTAATTAAATACACATGTATTTTGATATTAAGTTTTTTTTTCTATCCTTGCAAGCTTCATTTTTTATTTCTTGCTACACAGAATACACTGCACATTAAGTAACATCAAGAACATTTACTGTAAAAGCAGAAATATTCGTGGTGGATAAAATGTTAACAATAATCAACAAAATTAAATCCCACGCAAAATTTTTATGTGACAATATATTTAATGTGTTTAATTTCAAAACAATGAAATTCAATGCCCACAAAACTATTTTAGATGACAATTCGACGAAATTTTATCCCCATAAAAAATCTGTGCTTGTACAGTATCTTACCGGTATATGAAATGTACAGTATAAAAATGCTTATCGCAAAATGCCAGGGATAATTTTGATTTGTTACAAGTGTAATTCGCTACATTTTACAAGACATGTTGTAAGTGTAAATCACTATACCTGAAAAACTCATAAAACATTTTGAATTTACATGGAATGAAGACCTGTTTGCTGTAAGCTTGAATTCATTCGCATGCTTTTTTAAAAAGTGTTTTTAGTGTATAGATATCGGTAGCACAATGCATTCCAAAGATAAGAAATGGCTAATTCTAAACACAAAATATTGAAAACGGTTGAACATGATTGTACATTAAATTTAAATATTTGTAACCAAGTTATAAAGTTATATTCAGTAATGCAACTTAACAAGTAATATCCTGAGATTTATTTAACCTACATTATTACTTCAACAAGAGATGTTTGTAAAACACTTATGCCTCCTCCCCCCAAATTAGATTTTTCTAAGTCCAAAGGGTTCTATCAAAAATGGTGCAATTGTACCCAAAACAGAACTTGGCCTAGATATTCATCTGATTAATCTGTATACTAGATTTCAGTATGTGTAACCTCTGCAAAGAAAATGGACGGAAACTGCAAATAATTGGAATTTTTTAAGTTCAAGGGGCATAACTCTGTCTAAAATGGTGCGATCGTACCCAAAACAGAACTTAACCTAGATATTCATCTGAAAAATCTGTATACAAAATTTTATTTCAGTATGTGTAACCTCTCTGAAGAAAATGAACGGAAACTGCATATAATTGGAATTTTTTTTAAGTCCAAGGGGCATAACTCTGTCAAAAATGGTGGGATCACACTCAAAACAGTTCTTGACCTAGATATTTATCCGTTATACCTGTATACCAAATTTCATTTCAGTATGTGCAATGGTTGTGAAGAAAATGAACGGAAACTAAATGGACCGACGGACCGACCGACCTAAAGACAGCAGCAAAGCAGTATGCCCTCCCTTCTTCAAAGGGGGGCATAAATATTAAATTGTCTCATTCTCTTTGATATGATAGAAAATAATACAGGGTTAATTTTGGATTTTTACACTTGTAAACAACTTTGCCCTGTTTAAAATTATCCAAATGTTGTGTTGAAGATGTAATGCCATCTTCCTTGAATTAGGCAGCCCAGTTTTAAATTCTTTTTCTTGCTACTGTAATGGTTTGGGATGTGGATCTGGGCCTGGGTAGCTCAGTCAGTAAGCACCTGACTTGAGATGCAGGGGTATTGGGTTCGATTCCCAGTCCAGCCATACATTTTCTTTTTTCCAGTTACACAAACATGGCATTAGGGGCGAAAATAAAATGGGGACAGAAAACTTTCCCTGTCTACCGTCTTTCTTCTACTCACCTTTTCCTTTCCCCCTTTCTCCTCCTCCTCCACGCCCGGGACTTTATCAATGGACACCTGGTTCCTGAGGGGACTCTTGATCTGATAGGAAATCTGGCGATCCAAGGACTTCTTCTCTTTCTCTGATGGACTGGCAAATTTAGATATCAGCATTTCCTCTGAAAGGTCAAGGAGAAATTAGTGTTTCTTCATTGCAGGTTTATAATGTTAATTTAATGTTGCATCCTCTGATGCAAGCAAGATATTTTGTGTCAATTATAAATAAAGTCTATAGAATTTTTTTTATACATTTTAAAGATTTGTGTAAGGTTTTTATAAAAATATAGAGGTTTATCTCCCTTTGGTCTAAAATAGTTTAACAACCTTCATCCTAGCTGTGATATTTGATAATTTCTGGAGGGTAGTTTACAACTTTCACAGAAATATGAATTAGATTTGTTTATTCATTGCTTAAAAATGCACAAAGTAAATATTTACACGTCTGTCATTTATTTCTGCTTCTAGAGTATATGATGTCTTTACAAAGGAAGCAATTTCTGCATGCATTTATGCAAACATGCAAATAGATAAATATCAATTTTATTGATAGGTCTTATGATTTCGAAAAGCTTTAACTTATGAATGATGATTAATTGTGTACTGATCAAAACTTGCTATGACGTTTTTTAACCTAGAAATGTAAAAATTTTCACTACAAAAAAACTAAAAGATAAAAATTTACAAAATGAAAATGATCCTGATTTACACATCTGATGCTAAGAAACTGATGTATCTTTAATTCTCTATATAAAGGTCAAGAACACTTGGATAATACCCTGCTTTTTTTAAAATATATATTCAGGAAAGATTTTTATGGACAGCGACAATTTAAACAAAGCAGTATGCTTTAATTTTGTTAAATTGTTAAATAATGATCAAATTTATTAGTTTTTTTTTTGTTAAATACAACAAATCTTTAAGGTAAACATACCTTCTTCATCTTTTGACCTTCCTGTGTTTAAGTTAGCATGAAATGAGACGACAGTAAATAGAAAAGTTAGCATATCAAAGAACACCAGATAAACTATACCAGCTGGTTATTTAGTAACTATACAGTGAAATATGTTTTAGACCACAAAAAACACCTGTCATAATTTTACAAAATCTTTAATTTCAGTTAAAGGTAAGGGTTTCTGAATAACTGTGTCTTTTTATTCTGGTCTAAAACATATTTCATTTCACCAATGACTGGCATTAATAACATACAAATACAACTATTAATAAAACGTGCATTTCAATTCAAAATATGTAAAATATGGTGCAATATGTCATCCAAAGCAAATAATCCCCCCCTCCCATTACTTAAAAAAAAAAATGTTTTTGGTTACTTTATCAATAGGATATAACTGGTCCCCTTCTCTCTAACAATCAAAAACATATTTCAAACACAAAAACTCCTTAATTTTTCTTTTAAAAAAATACCTCAATACAATTACACGTAGCTAAGAATAACACTTATTTTCATGTTTAAACTTTGGATGACTAGTGAATGCATACATACATTCTACATTTAAGTGACATACAAATGTATGGTGCCAAAAGACTACAATATTAATATATTGTAACTAATTCACTGCAACCATTCTTCAATGCAACCATTAAATATATAGATACATGTAATAGATATGGTGCATTTAGCTATACCAAGATTGTCTTCAGACTTAAATATATGTATATTTAGACTTAAACATATATATATATTCATACAAAGCATCTATACTCTAATTAATTTTTTTAAAAATTGAAGAACTTCATTTCATTTGAACAATATATTGAAAAAAAAAATCATACTTATGCTGAAATAAGAATTGAAATTGTTGTGACCAAAGACAATCTTTCTAACTCTAAAAGATGAGCAGCCCAAAGAGCCATACATGTACAAACTAATGAAAACTATTAACAAGAAAGTCAAATTAATACGTAAACAAGTAAATTAAAGAACATTAACTGACCTTCCTCATCTACTTCCCGAGTCTAAAATGAAATCCAAGGCAAAATTAACTAATTTATCTTTTAATTCTTCCTCCATTTATTCAACATTTCAAAATGAGGTTAAATTTAAATCTTTCTCCATCATTCAAAAAATTTTTCAAAGATCATTCAAAATCAGAGAGAAGTTTGATTGACAGCCATTGCTCTCACCTGATTGGTCACCAGAGTGAAGTACACGCCCCCTTTTTTCATCAGTTCGTCGTGAGTTCCATTTTCCACTATGACCCCCTCCTGGAATCCCGCTATTTTATCTGCCGTTTTTATGGTGGAGAGTCGGTGTGCGACCACAACAGTTGTCCTTCCTGCTCGCGCCTATAATAATAAAATTTACAACATGATGCACTTTGTAGTTTTTTTTATAATACATATTCTATGTTCTACTCTTCTTAACCAATCATTATTTTTCTGAATATTTTCTTTCAACATATAATAGGTTTTTAAATTGTTTTACACAAAATTTGCCCTTTTTCAGACTCAACTAGCATGACATTATAAATGTCAAAAGCATATGAAGCTTCAATTCTTAAAACTTGTAATATAGCCCTAAACATGCTGTAAGTAAATATATTTCAATTGCATTGTATTATTTGCAAAGTACCATGAAGCATATTGGGTTTATTTCCAAAATAGCAGGATATTGTATTACTAATTATAAAATATGTGCAAAAGTAATGTAAAATACTGAGGGATATAAAAGCAAAACAATTTTGATCAGATAGCTAGCATGAATTGTCCAACCACTTCAATCTCCAAGATAAGTTCTTACACAAATACTGTAAACTTATTTTTACTAGTTAGCGAGAAATATCCGCAAGTTTCCCAACCTACCTTAACTCGCAAATATTAATCGCCAAAAAACAATTATTTTGCTTTTTATGAGCAGAGATGGTTTCCTCAGTAGCAAAAATTAATAGTCACGATTGATTTCACACTGACAAATTGTGAATAAACGATGATCTGAATAATTGTTGGTTTACATTAATTTGTAGCTGATATATGACCTCTGACCTTGTCTAGAGCCTCCTGTACCACCGACTCGCTCTCTGTGTCCAGGGCTGACGTGGCCTCGTCCAGCAGTAGGATTCTTGGGTCCCTGACCAGGGCCCGGGCAATAGCGATCCTCTGTTTCTGTCCCCCACTCATCTGGGCCCCGCGCTCCCCAACCAGAGTCTCATATTTCTAACAAAAAAATATGTAATGCTTATTTCAACTTTCACTTTTGAAATTGAAAGTAAAAACAAAACCCACAAACACAATGATTTTTTTTCTCTTACATTAGGAAGTTTCATGATAAAGTCATGAGCGTTAGCCATTTTCGAGGCGGCCTCAATTTCTTGCTGGGAAATCCCTTCTTTGCCGTAGCGGATGTTTTCTGCGATGGTCGTGGCAAACAAGATGGGTTCCTGGCTGACCACTCCTATCTGCTGTCTCAGCCATTTTGTATTCAGGCTTTGGATGTTTTTACCATCAAGAGCGACCTGGAATATGGATTTAGACATTTAGTATAATTCTTCCCTAATTTGTAATAAAATGTGTAAGTGAATCAGATATATACTTTTAACTCTCCACAAAACTTCATTCAAATACAGAAAAGTAAGTCTCAAGCCAAAGTTATACCAATTTCAGAGTGAAATCTCAATATATTTTTGCAAATTATTCTATTTTAAATTTCTAATTTGTTTCCCATTAAGCAACACACATATTTAAATTATTCTAATATAAAACATTTATATAACAAAATAAAAATTTGAAAGCTTACAAAAAGGTTTAGAAAACACTTCAGAGAAGTTATTTTTTTGCCAGTTATTAAGACATCTCATATGCACGAAGCAATCGTGCTTCCAAACACAATTCACATTTTCTGTCTCTACCCTATAACGGACTTACCTCCCCTTCCTCCGGGTCGTAGAACCTCTGTAGTAGCTGTATGATGGTACTCTTGCCACACCCACTTGATCCTACCAGGGCCACAGTTTCTCCTCGGTTGATGTCCAAGTTGACACCTTTCAACACCTGTCAATTTCATCAGTTCATGAAAAACACAAACTTTTAAAATTGGTGAAAAATGTGAAAAATTGCTCTGTGCACATACAAATATCAAAGTAAAAATTTAGTTTTCTCTCAAATTCATAGGATCTTTATCATTTCAATGCTTGCTTCTTATTGTATCTTATGTTCAAATGAATCACTTCCATTGTGTTTTGATACACGTATCATGATCATATGAAATTGTGGTCTGAACGTTTTTATTAATTTTTTACCTGGACCTCCTCCCTGGCCGGGTATCGGAATTGGACATTCCGCAGCGTCAGGTTACCGCTGACTGACGACAGTTTCTCCCCCTGATCCGAGGCAGAGTCAATATGAGGCTCCTAAATTTTTAATGAACAAGATTTTTTTAATTCAATATCAATTTCCCAATTTCTCTCACAATACGATGATATTGACTAGATGTGTTTGCAAATCAATCACATCATAAACAACTACTGTACAGTAGATGATACCGTATATTATATCAGTATGCATTCTAAGATTATTCATGAAGTACAACTACATATTTTAATAACTTTATTTTTATCAAAGGTGTGTATCACTTATTTGTTTAATGATTCAAAATTAAATAACGGTATTTTTCAAAATATTATTTGAAACCAGGTTAAAGTATCAGAGCATTGATATGAAATTGTCAACCGGTTCTGGCAAAAAGTAGTACCGACTTATAAGCGGGTCAATGGCAAATCCCTCCAAAATAAAGTAAAAAAAATACAACCGACTTATAGGCGGACCGACTTATAGGCGAGTATATACGGTAATACAAAATTTCTTCTTAAATGCATTTTAAAACTTATTATTTATTAAATCTGTAAAAAATTATAAATTTACATATTCATATACTTAAAGCAAGGCAAATCCAGTATAATTGAACTCCTCTCATTATTGTTGCTTCATCAAGTCATGATAATAAAGGGTATATCTCTAGCAATGGAGCACTACACCTAGCTCTATGTAAGTCCTACCTGTTCTATTAAGGCATAGATAGTGAATGCTGATCCCCTTGCCACAGATAAACTTTGCATGCTGGGAGCTGCATGTCCGAGAGAAAATGCTCCAATCAGAACACTGAAGAAGACCTGCAAAACAAATGAGTACAGAAAACAGATTTATCATTTCCATAAATATCAAAATGGAGGCTTGGTATCATTAAACAAACTAACAGTGAGGACACAAATGTAAATTTTACAGGAGGACAAAAATGTGTCAACTTACAGTTAGGACAAAAATGAAAATGCAAATATACAGGAGGATAAAAATTTCAGCTTTATACAAAAGGACAAAACTGTACTGTAAACTTACAATGAGGACAAAACTGTACTGTAAACTTACAATGAGGACATTGGAGACTTTGTAATCATCGTCCTCGCGGATCAGCTTGGCTCCGTACCAGAATCCCAGACCGTAGGCACAGAAGACCACCAGATAAACCAGACCCATAGACCAGCCCACAGTGATCCCCTTCTTTACCCCATTCTTCTTAGCTTCCTCCAAATGGTTGTCATATCTGTACAACAAAGAGACACTCAATAAGACCTCAAAGTAGAAGGTGGATAATTTTGTTCTTTTTTTAAATAAAACTTGCATCTAATTTGTTTTTTACATAACAAAGTTGAGGACAGTACCGTCTCCTTTCTATACATTACAGATTTACTGTAAAAGCACAAATATTCGTGGGGGATTAAATTTCGTTTATTTCGTTGTTAACATTTTTCAACGAAATTAAATCCCACATGAAATTTTATATGACTATATATTGAATAGGCTTACTCTCAAAACAACGAAATTAAATGCCCACGAAACTATTTTTGATGACAAATCAACGAAATTTTATCCCCACGAAAATTTGTGATTCTACAGTATATGATTCCAGTATATTATTCCGTTTCATGCAAGTGATAAAATTATAAACATGTTTTAAAACAAACAAGAATTCTGGGTAATGACACAGCACTATCGTATTGTAATCAAACACTGCTTCTTCAAAAGCTTTCAAATTCTTTCCATCATTCTTTATTTCATATCTACTTAAGCTTATCCTAATTTTGAAGCTAGGGAAGTTTGCCAAATTAAACTATCCAAGCTAATTCTGTATGGACATATACCTGGCACACTCCTTTGTCTGTCCACCAAACGCGGCCACCGTTCTGATGGCTCCAAGGACTTCCTCCGCGACCGAGCCCGCCTTAGCGTACGCCGTCATCTCCTTACTGGTGTTCAGGGACAGAAGCTGAAATCAACAAACAGTATAAACTAAGGTGCCACACACATCTTCATCATAATATGATTATATACGGATTAATATTTCTTTAAAATATTTTTACAACCTGCCTCAACTCTGTTTTTTGTTCAAAAAAGATTTTATCCTGAATATGTCAGTCATAGATTATTTGTTGAGAATATTTAGACTGTGATATATTCTTTTTCTTGGAAGTGCTTCAGAAAGTACTGACAAACAAGACACATTTAGGACGATTTTCTCCCTAGTTTGGACTTTCAGAAGGGTGTGGCAATCTTAAAGCTACATAATAGCAAATACTAGTAGATTCTCATTGGTTAAGAAATTAATAACATCAGGAACTTAAAACTTTGTTGACAACAATGACAACTTATGCCCCACCTCTGTGTCATGAGAGAATTTTTAATTGGCTATTTACTACACCAGTTGAAATTCGGTCGCATTTCTATCATATGAATATTTCAACAGTGAAGGAAAGCAATGTAAATTTCAGAAGCTAATTACGTAGAATTCCACGCTTTACTGAAGGTCCAAATTAAGCGTGTAATGGTCCTACACAACATTAACCATGCATTTAAGGAGGAATGCCACACCAACTTTTTATTTTATAGAACTCTGAGTCAACATTTTTAAACAATGGTTTCAGCATTGAAAGGCCGACATTAGCTCTCAATTATCTTATATATATTTTTTTGTATTTTTTCAAAGAAAATGAAAAAAAAACTATTTACATCAAAATAAGACACTTTCTTGTAAAAGTTTTGCTGTAAATGAATTCATCACATTAATATCTTATAAAATATGTGAAGAAAAGCCTAATAGATATTAAAAAATTTTATGAAAATAAAAACATAATTTGTGAATATTTTTTAAACTTGTGGTTAAATTCTCCTTAAAACCAGTCACAACTGGGGAGAACATGTTCATTAATCAAATTCATAACAGAAATTGAAACAAAATGGCCAAATTTTAAAGAAAATAATTTTTTTTTATTTTGGCCAATCCCGATCAAAATTAAACCGATCCAAACCATAATTGTACAAGTATTGGAAATAAATAAGTAGTTTATTCATTTGTGTTAATTTCGATCTGGATCAGTTTAATTTTGATCGGGTTAGGTCTAAATGTTAAAAAAATTAATTTCTCTAAAATATCTCAATTTCATTTCAATTTCTTTTTAAAATATGATTGACAAACATGTTCACCTCAGTTGTGACTAGCTTTATGGTGTTTTTAAGCATAGGTTTAAAAAAATATTCACAAATAATGTGTTTTATTTTCATAAATAATTTTTTATTTAAAAAATCAAAACATCTAACCAGCCTTTCTTTACATATTTTATTAGATATTAATATGATACATCCATTTTCAGCAAACTTTTAACTCGAAAACATCTTAGTTGGATATAATTAATTTTTTTCATTTTCTTTGAAAAAATACAAAAAAAATTCATATAAAATAATGTTTAAAAAGGATGACTAAAAGATCTATAGAATAAAAAGTTGGTGTGGCATTCCACCTTAAATATGGAAATACGTTATATCGCGACTACCAATGAGTACCTCGCAGTTATCTAACTTACTACCGCTCTTTTGCGAGGGAGTCAAAAAAAGTATAAATTTCTGGGGGCAAATAACTTTGTTTACAGTAATGACAATCGAATGATTCTAACAATTTAATGCAGAGATCACGATGTTTTGTCAGATATTGAACTCCCAATAGTAGATTGTCAAATAAGGAAAGTTTAAAATATTTTATCTGCTTAAAAATGTGACGATTTTCAATGAAAATTTAACGAGAGGAGTCCGCTTTATTAAAAATATCGTTAAAAAAATGTAACAATTTAGGATTGGCTCCTCTCAAAAATATATTAGACTGGTTCAGCGATTGTTTAGCGAGGTATTCCACCAGGATTTTTTACTTATCTGTCTATATAAATGCTACAATGATCGATCTTGCTTTGTATTGAATAGCACATTGCCCCCACCCAACAGACGATTCCTACCTCATTCGTGAAAGAGTTCCGCTAAGTTAAGTAATCGCGATATCAAGTATTAAAGAGGCACTTTTCTCAAAGATTATTAAAAATAAGCTTTTATTTTTGATAACCACAAAAGTCAACATTTCAAAGGCAAATTAATCGATCAATCACTTCATCAATCAATCACTTAATCAATTAATCAATCAATCACTATCAATCAATCAATCACTTCATCAATCAATCAATCACTTCTTCAATCAATCAATTAATCAGTGATGAATCTTTGTGGCTCACCTTGTTCATCAGGGTGGCTACTCCAGCCAGCAGTGGGGTAATGGCCAGGATGACCAGTGTTAGTTTCCACCCGTAGATAAATCCAATGGTGAACCCTGCAAAGAACCCAGCCATCCACTGAACAAAAGTCCCCATCTTGTCTCCAATACCCAGGTGGATTTTATTGATATCGCTAAAAAAGAGAGAGAAGGAAAGATGACAAAAGAAAAAGTAACGAAAATGTACTATACTTATAGTGTACAACATCTGAGAATAAAGTGCCACGCCACAGCATGATACGCCCGTCAAAAAATTACAATTACAATGTATCTTAAACAGTTAAAAGTGCAGGAAAATCATGTCAACCTTGATTTTAAGATTTCAATGATTTTTTCACACCTTAAAAAATTTGTTTATCCATCTCCTGTGGTGTAGGCATTAATTATAACAAATATTACATCATTCATAGATTTCTATACCTTGCCAAATGCCTATCATATTAAACAATATCAAATTAGTCTTCACAACTTAATCTATACCTAATTAATTTTGGAAATAAAAGACTGGCCATCAAATATAAACTGACCAACAGTTCTTCTGTCTAATTCCCGAAGGATACAGATAAGACCATGCTCTGAAGAAATGAAAGAGACATGCTTCTAGCCTTCCTACATTGAACACATTAATTAATCTCTTACTGGATGCTTGTCTACTCATTACTCCCCTTAAGAGATTATTGGATCTGCATTATCTACCATAAAACATTTTTAAAACATATAAAACATCAATGATTTTTTTTTTTAGATTTAATGTGAGACAGTTAATTGTTAATATGCAATTCATATGGACATGCAGATTCCACCCCTACCCCCATTAAATTAATTTTTAAGTTCATAATATTATGTAATATCAAAATAGTTTAATATGCAATATCACATTAGTTTTAATTACTTCTCATCAAATTCATTTTAAAACTTCGGCTAGCCAACAAGAGCTATTTCTAATCCAACAGGCTTACCCATTTGGCCCAATACTCAAGGGATATAGATAGCACCGATGCTCTTACAGCTACTCCTCACACTAAACTCATTAATTTCTCTCTCTAATTTGACATGCAGTTTTCTGTTATCAAAATTCTTCTTGACCAGTGCTTGATAATTAGACTCATGGGAGTGGTGGAATTTCTCTAACATACATTATATTTGTTATATACTCCCCGTCAATGAAAACGCAACACTCTACTCTTAGGGTGAAAAATTATATACGGGATATAACTATGTACTAAACAAGTTAGGGCATCTTTTACTTTGCCAAATCAGTTATTTAATGGTTGAATGGTTTTCATTCTATTACCGAAAGTTGATTTTTTACTTCTCTTAACAGAAAACATTTAAATAAAACACCCCCCCCTTCCGACCATTTAATCAAAACATTCTAGTCCGCCATGTACAACATACATGTACGCAGTCCGATTTGTACCATGCATTAGGTTCATCAATGTCTTTATCTGAGCGAAATAAATATTCTTGGGCATTTTTAATTGCCTGTTGTTCAGATACTGCGGTCGAATTTTCTCTAACTTGGCGTAGTGTAGTAACTCTTGGACTCCAGGCCAAGAAACTGTTATTTATGCTATTGAAACACATGAGCCTGATGAGTCGTTAAATAGTGTGCATTTGCATCTGCAGCTCTTTTTTTCTTTATTTTGAGAATCTCCAGCATTAGCAATGAAAATCAGTCATTTTGAGGAAATATAGGCATCACATCCGGTAAAGAAAGAAGGATTTTTTCTCGGGATTTTAGTACAATACTTCTAATAAACAGCTACAAAACCTTGAAAACCCAAAATATTGTTAAAAATTTTATTAGAAATGCAAAAATTTGATTTCTGTTAAGAGGGCTCAAAAGCAACTTCCGGTTGAGGAAAGAAAGTCATTCAACCGTTAAATAACTGATTTCGCAAAGTAAAAGATGTCCTAACTTTTTTGGTACATAGTTATAACCCGTATATACTTTTCACCCTAAAATTAGAGTGTTGCGTTTTCATTGACGGGGAGTATAGGATATAGATAGCACCGATGCTCTTACAGCTACTCCTCACACTAAACTCATTAATTTCTCTCTCTAATTTGACATGCAGTTTTCTGTTATCAAAATTCTTCTTGACCAGTGCTTGATAATTAGACTCATGGGAGTGGTGGAATTTCTCTAACATACATTATATTTGTTATATACTCCCCGTCAATGAAAACGCAACACTCTACTCTTAGGGTGAAAAATTATATACGGGATATAACTATGTACTAAACAAGTTAGGGCATCTTTTACTTTGCCAAATCAGTTATTTAATGGTTGAATGGTTTTCATTCTATTACCGAAAGTTGATTTTTTACTTCTCTTAACAGAAAACATTTAAATAAAACACCCCCCCCTTCCGACCATTTAATCAAAACATTCTAGTCCGCCATGTACAACATACATGTACGCAGTCCGATTTGTACCATGCATTAGGTTCATCAATGTCTTTATCTGAGCGAAATAAATATTCTTGGGCATTTTTAATTGCCTGTTGTTCAGATACTGCGGTCGAATTTTCTCTAACTTGGCGTAGTGTAGTAACTCTTGGACTCCTGGCCAAGAAACTGTTATTTATGCTATTGAAACACATGAGCCTGATGAGTCGTTAAATAGTGTGCATTTGCATCTGCAGCTCTTTTTTTCTTTATTTTGAGAATCTCCAGCATTAGCAATGAAAATCAGTCATTTTGAGGAAATATAGGCATCACATCCGGTAAAGAAAGAAGGATTTTTTCTCGGGATTTTAGTACAATACTTCTGATAAACAGCTACAAAACCTTGAAAACCCAAAATATTGTTAAAAATTTTATTAGAAATGCAAAAATTTGATTTCTGTTAAGAGGGCTCAAAAGCAACTTCCGGTTGAGGAAAGAAAGTCATTCAACCGTTAAATAACTGATTTCGCAAAGTAAAAGATGTCCTAACTTTTTTGGTACATAGTTATAACCCGTATATACTTTTCACCCTAAAATTAGAGTGTTGCGTTTTCATTGACGGGGAGTATAGATTGCTGTCAAGTATATGCTAAAAAAATAAGTATTTTCTTGATTTAACATTTTTCTAATAAGGTTAGTGCAATAGTTTTAAATTTTTTGGAATGTGTAAATGAATAGAAAAAAAGACATTTTTTTTTTAAAATTCCACTTAAATTAAAGATCACAGTGACCTTGAAATAGGTCGCGACACACCTTCTACCTAAGATGCATAAACTGACCAAGTTTGATGATTCTAAGTCGAATAGTTTTCTAGTTATGGACCGGACAGGATTTTTCCATATTTGGCTATAACTTTTTAATTATAGGTCAGTGTGACCTACTTTTTGTGCGCGACACACCTTCTACCCAAGATGTATCAGCTGACAAAGTTTGATAACTCTAGGCCTTATAGTATTAAAGTTATGAGCCGGACACGAGAAAAGCTAACAGACGGACGGACAGACACGGCTCGAGCTGTGATTCGCCATTGTCGCCAATTGCGAATTTTTTTCAAAAGTGGCGAAAAGAAATTCATAAGTGGCGAAAATGATTTTTTTAGATGTACCATGTACAAAATTTGTGTAGTCCTGGTTAGCTCCTTTGTTTATTCAATGTATACAGATAAGTCCCTTTGTTTATTTAATGCAACAGGTGTGAAAACTGAAACCTACATGTAGGAAATCACGTCACGCTTGAACGAACACAGCTGACTAGGTAACTAGCCTGGAGCAATAAAGGGTTATAAAATTGCTTGAAATAATATAATTTGGATTTAACAAGGGTGGATAAAGTTTTATTAGGAGATGAAGTTAGTAAATAAAAGATTTTTATCAACAAAATCTTGATCTATGTAGATGTTTTTTTTTTAAACCGAAAGTAGGGAACATGACGAAAATTGTAAAGAATTGCTTTAAATTTTACCTAATGAAAATTGAAAAATGTGTACATTATACCATAATCTGACACAGAGTGAAAAAGAAACTGGTTTGGAAACATAATTATCTTAGTAAATTACACTGATTTATTTACAATTACATGAGCTTGCATATTAAACCCTAGAGTCTCGAAGTTGTTAAAATAATTTCAATTACTTTATAATTCCTTCTTTTCTAATTTTTATTAATTGATGAAATGATGAAAATTTCCCTTTTTAAAAAATGTCCTCTATTTTCACTAGGTCTGTAGCCCCCCCCCCCCTTCCCAGGCAAAAATAAAATATTAACAAGAGGACATTTTTCTTTTCTGTCAAGAGTTGGCTGATATCAATTCAGTATCAAATTAATTGTATAATTCCAACATTAGTTTTTTTTTCTTTTTTTAAATGGATGCTGCCATAAGCTTTAAACATTACAATTTTAAAACAATTTCTGTGATATACATAGTAAAAAAAAATTGAATAACATCAAGTGCATTGCAATGTCGAGAAATTAGATGTAAGTATGCCTTTCCTTTTGTCGGGAAAAGTGGCGAAAAATATTTTTGGTCCAGTGGGAGCCCTGGACAGACAGACGGACATGAAGCCTATAACATAATACGTCCCGTCTTAAGACGGGAGTATAAAAAAAGCTCAAAACAAGATGTATTTGTGAGACACTATGCCCCTGATGGTATTACATATAACTCAACATGCTCAAGGGGACTGAAAAAATTTTGAGATATCCAAGAATTCAAGATATAATGGTTAAGACCCTTAAAGAATTCTTTATGACTTCAAAATATGCATGGCATTTTAGATAGCAGTGTTTAATACACAGAAGTTCTACTGTATTACAAGCAATTCTTACTCTGCTAGTCTCGTACTGAGCTCCCCTGAATCGTGCGTGTCAAACCAGCCTATCTCCTGTCGCATTACATTGCGTAAGAACGCGATTCGAATTCTGTGGCATTGTCGTTCTGCCGCGGTGACCCAGCATACCACCTGACCATATCCTAGCACTAGCACACCACAACCAATGGCTGCCAAAAAAAAAAATCAATTTGAATCGTTAATAATCCCTCTTAGATTTCAAGACAAAACAGATTTATTCATCCTAACTTCCTAATTTATAAGAATTTTTTTCAATATTCATGTGTGTGCATCTTAAATTAAAAAATTTCTATCCAATATCATGCATTGCTGGAACCCACAGGTTTTCTCTATTGGGTAGCAGAGAGAAAACATGGAATCCGACAATGAAATTTAAATTTCTGCTTTTGTCTAATACACTGTATATACTTAATTAACTTTTAATTCAGTGAAATATAATATACATAATATACATATATATATAATTTTTCTTATATTATGTATCAATATGAGATTTATATTTTTTTTTACTTACCTATGTAATAAACAGCGAATTCTGTCATAGTGTCCAACAAATCATATTGTATGGAATTGTTGTAAATTGTGAAGTCTGTTACGTTGTAATATGTTGTCAAGTTTGACAAATGTGGCCTAAAAACAAACACAGTGGTTCAATCAGTTAAGACGACGAAAACAGAAATGAAAAAGTTAACAGATATTTTGTCATGAAAACTGCAGCATTTCCTCACAGTTCGAAATTTAGGCATATAAGAAGCAAAAAGTTAACAGACATCACGTCATGAAAAGTTTGTAAAAGCAGGCTCCAGTGTGATTAATTTGACTTCAAAATTTTCTAGTGTGAATTTTCAGCAAAAAAAAAAAACACAACAAAACGCAAAATTTTCTTTTTGCCTCAGAAAATTCAGACATGTACAATATACTCACTGTAGAATTTTTGGATTCTTGATGATATTTTCTACACTGAATTCCTAAGGGTTTAACATTCAGACATGTAGGATATACTCACTGCAGAATTTTGGGATTCTTGATGATATTCTCTACACTTAGTCTGTAACACTTTAACATTCAGACATACGAAGAATATACTCACTGTAGAATTTTGGGATCCTTGATGATACTTTCTACACTGAGTCCCTGGGATTGTAAGTAGGTAGAATTCAGGCTTTGTAGGAAAAACATGAGTTTTCCCGACTCCACGAAGGTGTCAATCATATTCCCAAACACAATGATCATACAGGGCAGGGCGGCGCCGTGACATAGGGCACAGAACGACCCTAGGAGCATCAGGAACACGTCCAAACAGTCCGCGTACTTAAACTAGAAAAAAAAAATCAAAATGCTGTATTATAGAGATTACAAACAGTTCGCATATTTAAACTAGTAGAAAAAATCAACATGCATTATTATACAAATTCTGAACATTTTTGCTACATCTCATATGAAAAATATTTGTGTTTGCATTTTTATCTTAAAATTTTATAACTTCCAAACAGTCTGCATACTTTAACTAGAAGGAAAAAAAAAATGCTTTCATCTTGGAATAACAGATTAAGATTTTTTTCAGTATCCTTTTAAAAAAAAATTAAAGTCAAAACTATGTAAGTGTTTTGTTGTTACATATCTATTTGCATTTCTTTATCTCAAAATTTTTAATTACAACTTCATATGATGATCCCACCCCATTTTCCCTACTGACTGAGGATCTTACATGCATTTTCAAAACTGATCTCTACTGTTTTATTGAAAATGAAAATATCATCATATTGTATTTTACAGACCCTTATTCGTGTACAAGTAACCTTTACAAGTTAGATAACATTAGTATTTCTAAGTGGAATTTTATCAAGTTGAACATTTAAGTCCATACTCACGATTTCACAAGTGCCGACCATTTTCTGGGGTTCTTTCTTCTCTTTTTCTTTCTCGTCATCTTTTCCCGTTTTAATGTCCACTTTGTCCATGTCCACTGTGGACGCCGTTGCCGGGCGACCATTTACGGCCAACTCCTCCTCCCCCTCAGAATCTACAATGTAAGCTTCATTTATTAAAATATCAAAGACATAATTCTAACAGATTTCAAGAAAGAAAGTAAAACATTTTTTAACATTTCTTTGATGTAGTGCAATACATGTAATTTATTGATTCACTTCTTGAATTATCTTGGTCTTTCACAACCATGCATAATAAATTTAGCTGGGAGATTTACACATACATACTGATCGAACCTTTTCCAAATTCTTTTTCATAAACAGGGTTTAAGCTTTTTAATCTAAATGATTTTATGAATTTCAAGTTAATATTATACCTATAAATAATTTAAGGAACAATGATAATCAACAAACTCTATCTTAGAGATTCATGATTTAATTTTTGATATACTACGTACCGCTTATATATTTCCTTCTTAAGCTTCCAGCAAGATATTCATGGCGGGGCATAAAAATGTATTTTTAAAATAACTAAATCCTAATAAGCTGATTCCTATGTACCCCCCCCTCCCCTTTCAAAAAAAAAATCGTTTGTGGGGGGTGATAAAAATAAATATGTCCTTATAGTTTACTTAATAAATGATAAGCATTTTAAATTAAAAAGAATTGTATGAAAGGTACCCTCTATCTTTTTCATTTAATTTATCTTTTAAACATGTTAAAAGAGACCACATGAATGAATATATTTTGTATAATCCTATAAAAATTATTTTAAAACGAGAAATAAATACATATTTTCTTCTATCATTATCTTATTCCCCTTGTCAGTTATCACAACTGAACAGGAAAAAACCATTACCATATTTAGTCATGTGACCGAATTCTTCAAATACATTCATTGCGTTCAATATCTAGTACTGTGACCTAGAGTTTAAATACCGGGACAATGCCCTCGTAGACACATGGTGTAAGATTGCAAAACGTTACACAATCAGTGTATAGATAATGTTTTTACAAAATCACTTGACTAATTAAAAAATCTGTATCATTTGCTTGTAGAGGTGACTTTCACCATGTACATTGTATATAAATTTAAATAGGACTCTTATTCATAAAACTTTAAATTTTTAGCTATTAAAGACAATAAATAATTAATAATCATTTAATAAAAAAGAATGTTAGCCGAGAGAATTTATGTTCTTGAGTTATAGACTGAGTTCTTTTTCTTTCTGTATAAAGGCAGTGTATATAAAATTGTACTAAACCCCTTGAAACCATCAGAATTCAGAACTCCCTAAAAGCTGTTTTTTTTTTCTTTTGAAAATTAAAGAATATGACAATTGTCAACTTTTAATTGAATAAAATCTCTATAATAAAAGCATTCAAACCTCTGACAGAATTTTTCATTTCCCTATTTTCCACCTGACCATTCTTCACATACCCTGTGAGGGAGATACCTGGTGTATATTTGTGAGATATGGCAGGTACCCATTTCCTGTGTGTATTGATTCCGATCCAGAAACATACCTGTGTGTCTAGGAAGTTCAACTACACCCCAATACCCTAACATACACAGAAAAAATCTTACAAATTCTATCACTGAATGTTTTATAATAGATGCATAATGTTTTCAAAAAACATAGTTACATGTACATGTACATTTAGTGATTATGTAAACATATAGTGATTATCATTACCTACATCTGCCAAAAATATACTGTATATAAATTGTATGTATGAAAGAGAGAGGGAAAGAGAGAGGGAGAGAGAGAGAACCAAAAACAATAAAAGTATTAAAGAAAAGTTCTTGAGAAGAGAAAGGGGTCCGAATGAGGATTGGACCAAATCTCAGTCTTAATAACAATATGATGATTGCAGGAATTCATGGATCCACCCCCGTGTTAGGTTAAGGCTAGTTTAGGATGATATGTGACATTTCTTCCTTACCTTTTCCAGCACCTTTTCCATTCATTTCCATGCTGTTTTTGCCTTCATTAAGCCATGCAAATAAAAGAAACATGAAAAATCACCAAGCATGCAACATTTACACCATCACAAGCAGCTAGAATTCAACAAACACATGTACATACATTGTAAGAAAACTGAAATAGAAAGATCTACATGGAGATTCGTAGAAATGGTTCATGAAATTCTACAAATTCATACAAAAAAATCACAATGCTAGTAAGACAAATTGAGAAGCTATACATGCAATTTTATTAGTTTTTAGTACCTTTCACATTTTTTTATGTTTGAGCGAAACCAATTCTTTTTTTTACCCTGAAGACAAGCAGTTATAGTGACAATGCACAGCAGCTGATTTTATTTTATGGATCAAATTCAGAATCCCTTAATTGTGTTATTCATGCATTCCAAAATTTAACTCTGTAATTGAGAGAACTCTATAATGTTAACAAGGGTCACAAGATAATATTTTCTTCCCATTCTTTTTAACAGGAACCCAACACTTATAAGAGTACAGAGAGAAAAGTGCCAATCTTTATTGATTAAAATTAAGTTGCACATTGCCTGTCACATTCTTTATCTTATGTTTACATAATTATCTTCAGCAACATCCTCCAGCAGAAAAACAGCAAATCTTTCCTTAGAATCCCCCCTCATCTTATCTATAATTTATAAACAAAACCACACTTTCCTTAGACAAGACGACTTTTTGTTTATAATAACGAGAGCCTGACCTCAATTCATATTAAAAAAAAAGATCAATACCTATTTATTAAAGTTTATCTCATCAATGGCTGAATTTTTCCTGAAAAAAAAACCTCTTTTTCTACTTACTCTCCATATTGCTGCTTGTTCTTAAAGAACTTCCATGTAATTCCAATTCCTAAACACAACTAAGGTACGTTGGATTCAAATTTCCCAGAAGTATGCAAAATCTAAATGATTATGCAAAATACCCACGGATTTCATCAATCACTTAAATGGCTTTGAATAGTTTAGTACACGTACACCAAAACAGTTCTGAATCAACTTATACAAACAGCTGGCACAGGTTTCACAAATTTCAGCGAGAGGCTTTGGTGAAGCTCGGTTTCTAGAAGCTGAATAATTACAGGTATACGTAAATATACCCACGTGGGGTGGCTAATATATTTAGAACTTGATCGAAGTAAACAAGGTTTTAAAATGAACATCTAGTTGTCTGAGACCAATACCCTGAAATGTGACCTTGTTCTTTTACACCTGAGTAGGTAAGTATAGAAAATTCAGGGTTGAAAGAAAAAATAGACAGACAAATGAATTAAACTTAAATGCTAGTACACACATTACTGCGTAAAATGTGTTGATAAATGATGGATTCTTTCTAAATTTTGCATGCAGTGTAAGTATTTCTATAGTTACATGAAAAAGAGACATGCAGATGCAATTAATTGACATCTCTGTCTGATCCAAGACAAACAAAGAAATCTATATTACTCATATTACACTAACATATATACATACTGTGAATGTTTAAACATTATCTTTTTAATTTTTCACCTCCCCCTTCCCCTTTTTTATGTTCAAAGTTTACAGACAAACAGACAGACTTGAGTTACTGCATGGAAACCCTGCATTTAGAGTTTAATAACCTCAGACTGTTTATGATGAAAATTTATGCATGTATCAATGCATCAACTGATTTAAAATATTATAACTAATTTATTTATTGATACTTCTTAAAGATTTTCTGCACAACCACTGAGGTATAATTTTTTATTTAAAATACCCTTGCTGGAAGAAATTAAATTATTTAAATTTTGTCACTGAAGCTAGCATGAAATAACATTCTATTTATCAAATGCACAGAAGATCCAGCGTGTAAGGTTAACGTCCACTTAAAATTCTTCAATATTTGAAGGACCGAGGTAAATAAAATCATTACCGATAAAAAAAAATCCTATCTCAGAAAATACCTATGTAGACCAGACTTAAGTTTACTGTGATGGTACTCTAATTAAGAGAAAGAGGCAAACCCCCACCCCATCCCCCAAAAATATAATTTAACTCAATTTAATATTCCAGTCTATATATTTTTTTTAATTTCTAGGTTAGCTTTGCTGGATAAACACTTTTGTAATAAGATAGCTATAAGTTTCCAAACAACTTAAAGAAAGTCAATCTACCTGGGGTATAAAAATATCAAAGTTGTGAATAAAAATCTGGCTGAGCCACCAAATAATTATACAGAAGCATCAAATTACCCACTAAGATAACAGCGGGATGACTAAAGTAATCTTCTGATATAAGGACGGGAAATTTCAGAAGGTCACCAGAGCGCATCAAGAGCTCCAGTTTATCGTTCTAAATAATAACCTGTCAATGCACTTTTTATTTCACCACTCCTGCAAATTTCCGCACAATAAGCAGGAAATTATTCTTTATTGCAGATCAGGATTTACGATACCGGTAATTCTATTTTTAGGAAAGATGCAAGGTGTCCCAAAATTGTCTAATCTTTGAACATAATCAGCAAAAGAAGCACATTTGTGTTTAACCACTCCTGCAAATTCCCAAATATTGAACAGGAAAATGTTCTTTTATTTTTAGGAAAGATGCAAGGTGTCCTAACTCATATAATCTTTTAACCATAGTCAGCAAAATTCCACATGGCAGTCATCACCTGAAGAAATTGTATTAACTCTGGGAAAGTAATCAGATCTGATGACCAAAGATTTCCTAGCTAGCAAAGTCATACTTATCCAGTGTGATATTCTAGCTTGTTTTTTTTGTTTTTTTAATAAATTATAGTCATAATGAATTGCTTCTTTATATGCACCTATCAATTTAGCAAATGATATGTACTAACTGTTTAATTCATTATTTACACACTTATCTAGTTGTCGATGTCTTCACTTTGACCTTACCTGACCCCTCGTTGGAGGTTGGCGTGTAGCCAATCAGCTGGGGCTTCCCCGACATCTTAAGTACAAATGCACCAGGTTATCTCTACAAAAATACCAGAAAAAATTTAATTCATACAATATATATAATAAGGTCATTCTAAAAGAAATTTAATTACTGAAGACATATTTGACTTATAACTTTGATGTTTGATTTTGATTATATTAAGGCCATTTCCTCTGACCTTGACCTTTAACCTTGATGTTTAACCTTCTTTCAAACTAGCTTAGACCATCAACTCAAGATACAACAATTAAAATATAAACTTCATTTGAGTTTCTTCAAGCCAATTTCTAATGCTGGAGCAAAGAACATGAACAAACTGCTAGACCAAATCAAAGTTTCATTTCTGGTGAATAATAAGTGCATGACTACTATAAGCACATACATGATTTTATTCTCCAAAAATCAAATACTGCTTAACTTTTTCACATTCATTTAATAACTTTCCAATGCCATACCTTTCTAATATAAACCAAATACAATTCTGAAAAGTTCTGTGAATGTACATAACTCAATCCCTTTATTTAAACAAGCCTATCAGAATCCTAACAGAGAGGTAAATAGTTCCTGTACCTCCTACATAACACAGAATATAAATAATTACCACATCACTAGGTAGGTCACAGTTCTAGATATTTACCTCAATCTACTGATATCAGAGAAATGCCTGTAAAGTAGACTCTGCATTGATACACACGAGTAGTGATATGTTATACACTAGTGCATATATACACATCATACACTTACAACATGATCGACACTTGAATAGGATCATGTAAATACATAAGTTGTACATTAAGGCAAATGATTTATTAATACCTTTCTAAATTACAAAGGGAAAAAACATAAAAACAATCTGCCGAAATCAATATGTGTAAAATGACAATACCTGATTGTGTAGAAAATATCCTCCTGACCAAAGTATAACCTGATTGTACACAGGTGAAGAAGTCACCTATTACAGGTGAATTACTTAACCCGTTATCTGGTTTTAGGAGCTGCTTGTTCAAACAAACCCATCTGTACTCTTAATCCAGTCCTTATATGGCTATACTATCCTCCAGAACTCAGCGTTCATGATTTGTGTTTCCTATATCAAATGTGATTCAATTTTACAGAGGGTTTATCCCCCTGCTAAAATCTTTCAAACTAACGAATTTTATTTCCTGTACAAACCTTGGATATAAATGATTGTATAGTTACATGAAATTGTAGTAAATTGAAAGGACTGTGACATGAACAGGTTATATAACCTAGCAATTTCATCAGGCAATCTCACATGGATAATTTAGATATAGGAAAATTAGTAGGAGTAATTATCTTTTTGTTAATTGTTGCTGAGTGAATATGGAAGTTCCAGATCATGAACAATTCTTGCCCTTCTAATGTCACTTCTTCCCTGTTATATTTCTACCCCCCGCTTGAACATGTTGAAAAGTGGGAGGGTATATAGTAATTGGTATGACGGTCCGTCCATCTGTTACGCTTTGGGGTACCCATCTCTTATCCGTAACTCCTCTCTGATACCACTGCAGGAAATTTAATGAAACTTTCACAGAATCTTTATTACATATATTGCCATTGTGCACCTCCTATTTTACTTTTTGATCTGACACATATTTTGGGTTTTCCAGAGCAAAACATGGACACTGCCATTTTACTTATATGGGAGGCGGGGGGTATCATTTAGTGAGCTCATTGCTCACAGTACCTCTAGTATTTATTTACCTCAGGAAACATATACACAATCATCCTCAATAACAACTTAATGCTGACAAATAATACAATTATACCAGAAGGACATTATTTTTTGCCATGTGTCATTCAATGATTAACATTTTATTTCTAAATAGAGATGAGACGATACATCATCTACATGCCTAATAATGGATATTGTTAATTCTGCTAACACACTTGAACAATGAACTTGAGAGATCATACTAAGTCCTGTGTGATCATTCAGCGATTTTTTTCCACCCATTGGGAAAGGGTCCGGTACCGTTCAATTGGGAAAAATAACATCGAAGAAAAACAAAGGAGAATTTTCTCTTACTTATGCAAATGCAACCTATTTTGCGTTTATTCCAGCTGAATTACCCATTACTGCCTGTTTTAAAGAATAAACAACAAGTACTTGTTTTTTATATCAATGTCCCTTGTTTTCACATTTTCATGCTTTCAATTTGTCAAAATGAATGACACTTCGCTGTCTGAACCACTGGTCCCGCCAAATTACAACTTTTTCTACTTTCGATTTCGGCGGAAGTGAAGCATTTAGTCAATTTGTACAATGTTTCATTTAACAAGAAATACAATGTCGTCGTAACTTTTCTCTTCACCGTTGAATTGGGAATTTTAGTCACAGAATTGGGAAAAATTAACGTTTTTTTGCATTGGGAACGGTGCCGTTTATCGGTACCAGTTATATAAGGAAAAAAAACGCTGGAGAATATATATTAGTTAGAAAATGTTTTTCCACTCGAGTTTATTATAATTTTTTTCTTATTTCAGGCTACATGAAGAAATTAAAGACTTTTAGAATACCCACAACTTATTGTGCACACTGGTAAAACAAATGATAATGAATACAACAAAACTGTGGCAAAAAATAAAAAACTTCGTAATTAAAGCAACAATTTTGCAAAAATTACTATGCTACTATTACTTAGCTGCATAGGTAGAAATAGTCTTTGGACTGACCAATGGTTATATACCACATTATGCACTTATAAGAGATTACATATTTCTTTTTCTTTAAAATAAATATTTTGTTCATGTAATTGTAATTCAAATGTTTTGTAAAATCAATAAATAAATCAATTTTCCAATTATATTCATCACTATGTTGCATATGTCCTAAACATTAATTCAATGACATTCATAATTATTACTATACCTCTGATTTGGTCGAAGCCCATGTCCTTTCACTTTTTTCTTCTTGTTCTTCGGCCCGTGCTTACATTCATATTTTACAAATCTGAATCGAAATTTTTCATCATAAGGTCTTTTCACTTTAAGATTCTCGCTTTTTGTTGATTTGCTGTCTGTGGTGGTGTATTGAACATTTTCTCTTTCGCAGTAGGCTTCTAAAGCTTTTTCAAAATCTTCATAAGTATCGAATGTGTCGCCTACATCCATCCCTTCCTCCATTTTTGCGCTATCTCATTTTCCCGCGACAGCATCCTCCAGGGGCGTAGCCAGGGTACTTTTGATGTGGACGCCTGGCTAGGCAAGGGGTTTGGCCCCCAATAGGTCCAGGGCGAAGCCTTGGTGTTGGACCAGGGGGCAAAGCCCCGGAAGCTGGTGAATTTTCTACGATTTCGATGTGCATATTTGACCCTCCTGATAGCATTTTCCCTACAACTATTCAGTTTGTTTCACAGCCACATTTGAGGTCTGTTCTTTTCAAGTAAAAAATGCGGACAAACACTCAAAAATGAGAAAGGATCTGTCCAATAGCGTTGTTTGACGAACGAATGTTCCTAAATATTCACAAATCTGGTATATTAAACTTTGGCAAAAAATAGAAATACACATGTACTTGAACAGGCCTTTTTAAAAAAAATTAAACTGAATTTTACCAACTTTTCGATTTTTTTATGTCGAATAATAAATGATTTTTTTTAGTTGCGCATGAATCCGATATTAGGTTAATTTGGAGGGGGGGGTGGTATCGTTACAGAAGTTAAGCATTACGATTGGAAGTTAATTTCCAGCAATAGAATTTGACATTCTGGGCATTTAAATAAAATTATCGTTTGTTTTAAGGAAGCCACTGGGGTTTTATTGTGTGAAATCTACAATAGAGAAACTCTTAAAGAATATAATTATACATGAAAAAAATTCAGCAATATTCGATAGTAAACCAAAAATCCGGGAAAATCTTTTAATATCAGTGAGATGTATACTATCGTATTTCCCCCTTAAACTGACTCTGTTGATTTATTTTTTATCCTTAATTCTAAATTGTTTCTAAGTATTTTTTAATATTTAAAATTATTTACCAATCTTTTGCAAAAATGATGAATACGCTTTAATATAATACGCCTGTCTCGCTCTCCTCCCCCCCCCCCCCCCCCTCACTATCTTTTTTTTTGCAAAATGATGTGGACGTTTGTGAGTACAAACGTACGCCTGGCTACGCGCCTGTCCTCCGATCTCTCTGGCCAACTTCGGCCGATTCTGTACCTTGGGGCGGACCATTGATCACCCGGGGGAATTTTAAAAACGAGAATTGACGTGCAGTATCAAAAGCTATGACAAATCAGTACTCGAAAGATTTGAAGAATAATAATAATTCTAGTTCTGCTGATAAACAAAAGTGTATTACGGTTCTAATCTTAGTCAATTGACGTTTTAAACATTTCTCTTAATAAATGAAAAATTCCCCATGCTGCAGCCATAATAATAACATTGAAATATGGGGATTTTTTTTTACTTTACGATATAAGAAAGGTTAAAAAGGTCCAGTGGTTGTATATTATATTTATCACAAAGAAATAATTTATATCTTTCCCATAAATAAGTAAAGAAAGAACGTGATATTGTGACAAAATATTTAATCAACATATTATGTAGAAATAACTCTTTTACTTTTTAAAAGGATTGTCTCAAAAATAACTCGAACTCTTAAAACATTTTGACTTCATTAATAGTCTTAAAGCGAAACCGTTCATATGTACGTGTTATATAACAAAAAAACAACAAACATGTAGCACAATTTGTATAATAGCTGCAGATCTGGTCTGAAAAGGAAATGGGATGGATGACCCCAGAGGTACAGTGCCACACACTAATATATGACCCCTTGATTTTTTTTTTAATTTTACAATTTATATTTATCCCATGTTTACACCTTTATCCCGTGGATATAGCTCATGGGATATCGTTTTCATATCCCACAGTTATGACGTCACAATGGTTTTTGCGTTAGCGTGAGGAAGTAAAATATAGCAGAGTCCTATATAAAACAGTGTTAAACATCGGTTGTAAAGTATTAAACATGGGATAAAAAGAATCTCCCATGTTTTGTAGTTGAATATGATTTTTATCCAACTCGTTGTGTGTTTTTATCCCCTCGCCAAGGCTCGGGGATAAAAATCACACAACTCGTTGGATAAAAATCATATCCAACTACAAATCATGGGAGATCCTATAT
>PRKT01000047.1:388617-420531 GCA_003671525.1 Saccostrea glomerata
GGGGGGGGGGGGGGGATAAGCCCCCCGGTTCCGACGCCTATCCAAGGGAAGGGGGCGAGGTTCGGGGTCAACCCCCCTCCTTTTAGACCGCGTGTAATGAATCCTAATAGATACATGTTTTTTTTTTATCTACGTTACAGGCACTTTATTCTTTAATATTTTTTAACCCAAATAATTTGTATTAAAATTTAATACTCGAAAATGGATTTATATTAGACCT
Source organism: Saccostrea glomerata (assembly GCA_003671525.1). Classification (NCBI taxonomy): domain Eukaryota; kingdom Metazoa; phylum Mollusca; class Bivalvia; order Ostreida; family Ostreidae; genus Saccostrea; species Saccostrea glomerata. The sequence goes on from PRKT01000047.1 coordinate 388,838, forward strand.
GATATGTAAAAAATGCCAGATACTTCGTGAGAGACTGAATTATGATTTTAAAATTTTCTGATACCGTCAAATTCTTTCATCCAGTTTATTCATTCAGTTTGATTTTTTCCAACAAAAGTTTTCAAAGTAATGACATTCGCAAAAAAGCTAGGCCGGAGGGGAAAGGCGGGGGGGGGCGGAAGTTGTTTTGTCAAAGTCATTATAAAACGTTTAGGCCAAACGTTTGCATAACACAGAATGCAAACAAGTAGCCTAGGTCACGCAAGTCGTTTGACCCCCCACTCAGTGAGACCATGCATCGATGCAACAAACGTGTAGGTGACCTAGACTAGCAAACAAGCAGACAGCATGCAGCATGATGATGGAAGCTGTGTTGAGTTGAGTGAAACGTTAGGTCGACTATGAAAAACGATATGGAAATGGCAAGTAATGACTTGCCGTTTCAGACTTGTGCAGTTGTGTTATACTTACACACTGTTACATATGAGATCTAAGAATATGTCGAAAACGGCAAATAAATCGTTGAGCCAGAGGGTTGCTTCATAGATAGTTGCTTCAATGCAGGCTGAATTTTCTTTATTTTGCCAAAAAAAAAAATAATAATGCAATTCTTGTATTACACACATTTTCAGGGGTTTGCTGTCTGACAGGGTTCTAACAGATAAACAATATTCTTGCAATCTTGTCAGTTTCACTAGCCCAATGGTTGCAAGTGACCACCAAAATATACAACGTTATCGTTGATGGGTACTACTAAACAGAGTACGCTAGAGTACGATAGAGTACTTTAGAGTACGCTAGAAAAATCATGTTATTTAAAGCAATTAAATTGTTTATTTATGTATGTACAAATTGATTAAACTTTATTATAAACTTATTTTCCAATATTTGTTTCAAATATTTGTTTTTTGCGATATTTTGACAAGAAATAACATCCAAAATTGAACGCATTAAAGATTACGGTATGCCTATAGCTAATACCCAAATCTCGATTACTATATTGTTTCAGACTTTCTCACTAAAGACTTACATTTAAATTTTATCAAATGTTAAATTAATTGCATGTGTAAATATTTTTTCACACTCACAATGAGACATTTTAACATGTTTAAGTTAAATTAGATCGGGATCAAACGATCAACCGTAACCTGAAATCAAAAATTGAAATAACTCCTAAAATACAGAAAACTTACAATTTAAAAAAAATATATATATATTCAATATGTTAAACTAAAGTAGAAAAACACATAAAAAGTAGTTTAATTGCATTAAATTATAAAATATTACTAGCGTACTCTAAAGTACTCTATCGTACTAGCGTACTCTGTTTAGTAGGACCGGGCTTTGATGTTTGTTGGTCGGTTTGTCTGTAGGTCGTCCACCAACTTTCCATTCATTTTCTTCACAGCTATTGCACTTGTGTATACAGATTTATCATAAGAATATTCAGTCAAATCTGTTTTGGGTAGGCCCATAGACCAATCCACACTTTTCAAAAGTTATGTCCCTTGGCCGCCATCTTGGGGGATAAACCCATACAATCCACACAGTAGCCTTTGTAGTTTTCAGGTTTGTAACTTCGTCATTTGACTTTAAAAAAGCTCTGCCTTTTGTGTACTGATTGCCCCAAGATGGGGCTACCCACACATTGAAAGAAAAAAAAATTAAACACAATGGATTTATCAGAGCATGCCCAAATATTTGGTAGCATAAAGAGGAGAAAAGACGTTTCTTTCCCTTTTGACGTTTTCGTTGACCCCGCAAAGGGAAACAACTTTTTGACAGAGTTATGCCCCTTGGACTTAGAAAAAATCCAATTATTTGCCGTTTCCGTTCATTTTCTTCGCAGCTGTTGCACATACTAAAATGAAATTTGGTATGCACTATATAGATTTATCATATAAATATACCTAAGTCAAATTCTGTTTTGGATATACAATCGTGCCTCTTGGACCTAGAAAAATTCCAATTATTTGCAGTTTCTCTTCATTTTCTTTGCAGAGGTTGCACATACTGTAATGAAATTTTGTATCTATACAGATTTATCATACAAATATCTAGGTCAAGTCCTGTTTTTGTATGATTAAGCAATTTGGGACAGAGTTATGCAGCCCCTTGGACTTAAAAAAAATCCAATTATTTGGGGGAGAGGGACATAAGTGTTTTACAAACGTCTCTTGTTGTAAATTTCAATTGTGTTACCACAAGAAAGAATTTGGCATAGAGAGACCTACATGTAATCATGCTAATAGCATTGCACAATGTGTCGAGAAAAAATAAGTTTGGATCAATGTGTACAGTCCAAATTTTCTCTTTGCCTACAGTTTAAAGGTATTATGAGCTATCTTTTGAGCTTACAGTGCAAGCAGTGCTTCGTGCCACTACCAGCTTTCTCTGTAATTAAAGCAACTCGGGTTAAAAAGTGACTTGAGGGTCAAATTTATATTATAATAACCTACTTATAAGAGGAGGTCATTCGAAATAATCTGATTACATCCATTAGATTAATGTATTCTTTAGTTAACGTTTTCAATATGATTTAAGTCAGTCAGTCTTTATACTGGGGCATGGTATATATTTGACATTTAAGTCTTTACATTTTTTTTCTTTTCCAGAAAAATTTCAACAACACAGTAATACCTCTTGATGGTGAGTAATTACATGTTTATTTTTTTTTTTTTTTAAATATCGATATTCATAACAAAAAAAAAATGATAATGTCATCTCCTGTACATTTGTATATTTGAAAAATAAATAAATAAATAAAAAGTAACCCCCTGTTCATCCAAAACTGAGATACATTTGTATTTTTTTGCCTTGGATTCTAACATTTTCAACAAGGTTCTTTTCTTCATCTCTAGCTCTCCCCCTAATGTTTTGGTGGTACATGTAATTCATGTACAGATAATTGCCAAAAATTATTCATTCAAATTTAGTGCACCATAAGTGTCTTGAATTTTGGGGTACATAAATATGCTTTTCTGATTAAAAATAAATTAATATTATAATTATTTAATTTAAACCCACACAAAGATTTTCTATCAAAAATCCACTTTAAGTTTTTGTATTCTGCAGAATTAATTTTAATTTATGATATTATAATTTGATTATTAGAGATATACTGTCAGATAAACAATTTGAAACAAAATTCAATCTAATGGAAAAGTTCATTTTTCTTCTGTAACACACTGTTTACTATATACTGCTTTCCTCATATTTTATATCTTTGAAATTTAATTGATTAAGACAATTTTTTTCTTGAAAAAAAATATGGAAGTTTTACAATATCAAACAGAAAACACAACATTGAAGAAAAACTCAGAGTTACCACCCATGGATAATGACACCCCGCATACAGAAATAAAAAATTCCAGCCTCCCACCCATAGGTAAGGGTAGCGCACTACTTAGCCTTATAAAGCCTCTAATTATAGTGGCCTCATGTGAAAGATTCTGTCCCTGTATCCTTATTTAACTGTTCTAACAGGATCTACTAAATTATGACTGTCACTCACTTCTATTTCTCATTTTACATTTCCTTCTGTAGCAAATTAACAAAATATTAATTTTGATACATATTGATTTGAAAAATTGTCAGGAAAGGGGGGGGGGCATTAAATTGATTAATGAAATTACAGTATTTGTTGATTTACATTGTATTAATTCATTAATATTAAATTTTTTTGGCTATATCAAACAAGTATCATTTGGTTGTTTCTTTTTTGTTTTATGATGATGATTATGCAGTTAGATTGCATGATAACCAGTATTTATTATTTAATCAAATTATCATGCAAAAAGATACATGTTACTACATTTTACAAATACTCTGTTACTTATTGAAAATACTTTAACTAGTTATCCCACTGTTTCTATAGTATAATGCACTTCCTAAATACATTATACAGTATTTTCAGATAAGTATATTTCAAAGGATCTAATATATTCTTTTACATCAATTTTTTTTTTTTTACATACATTCATGTTTCGTATGAATTAACTATTAAACAATAAAATGTAAGTTATACTAACATACATCTGTACATTTATTAGTAATCAATACATGTATACTCTATTTATTTTTTATATTTTATTATTGTGTTCTACATATCTTCATTCGTGTATTCAAAGACAAAATAAGAATGTAGAATTCAAGAATGTTGTATGTAGAATTTCCTAATGTAATAGTTGTTGTTCTTTATCACAATATACTGTATACAGGGTTATTTTCGCCCAGCTTATTTTCGCCCTTTCACACTTCCAAACAATTTTGCCCCCTTTTGAATTCGCCCAGTCATAGTTTTGTTTAAGAAATTATACTGTATTCTTTGTATTCGCCCCGTTTTAAATTCGCCCTAATGAGGGTAGGGCAAAAGGGGCGAAAATAAAACGGGGTCGAAAATTTCCCTGTATACAGTAGTAGGAATAAATTAATTTCTTTGTCATAATGACTTTTAGTAGAAGGTGCTATGTGTTATTGTAAAGAATTAGCTAAAAACAAATGTAAATTACTAAATTATATACTGGTAAATAGTTATAATATATATGAATTAATAAACATATTTTATTTGATACAATTTTTAGAAGGAAAATCTTTCAGAAAGTTAAATGGTAATTAAAACTTGATGATACTAAATCTATATTATACCTTCAACATTTTATACAGATTCAGGCAAACCAAAGACCAAAAATACCTCCCCCCTCCCTCCAATTGGTAAAACAGGTGGGTCAGTACTGAAGTATGAACATCTCTGTAGTATTGGTGCGATGGTTAGAGATCTGTAGAATATTGTAACCGCTCATGATAGAATTTAACGACACTTTTCTCTCCAGACCTAAAGGAAATCTCTGGTGTGTTAGATATTTTGCACATTTTTCATTTTCTACAAGAGACACAAAACTTTGGAAGGTTTCTATAAAAAATCTCTTCACTCTGAAGCTTAAAACAATCATGAAAGAGGTAATTTTTTTAACATGACCAGGGACAATGGCTCTGTCTGTTGCATGGTACTTGACAGGAATACAACTTGAGTTGTTTATTTTAATGAATGGTTATAATTATTGGTTGTTTTTTGAGGTGTGTGTTGAGGGTTGGGGTGTCAAAACCTAAATGCATTTTTGAAATATATTTGCTAAAAATTGAAGCACCTGTGCATTTATAATAAATTATAAACTTCATACATGCATTGCAGCATGTTTAAATTTCTGTTTGTTTTATTCATGAAAGTTATTAAAATTCAATAGACCTTTGCTTAAATTATCAACACCAACTGTGCATACAGTCTATTTAAGTCAGCAGATGTCTCTTTCTCATTAATGTTTTATTTTTGTAATTTTTTTTACATCCATGCAGTGAAGTTTTCTTGAACTATGATTTCAGCATGAAAAATTCCTATCAATTTTTTTTCACATCATAATAGAAATTTTAAATACTTAAATATTCCATTCACCTTTAACAAATTAATAGAGATTGAAGGCTCACAACAGATGTGACTAGTCAATAGGGGATGCTCTCTCCTCCATGGCACCTGATCCTTATTTCTGCTTGTTCATTTACTTCTCTGAGAGATCTATTATCTTATGCTGTCTTTAAATACTCCATGTTTTATTCCATTACTTTTACTTTTAATTCATTGAAATATAGCTCATTAAGAAACTGAATTAAAAATAATTTTAATAACTCAATTAAAGGGCAAGTACCAAGAATTTCTCATGTAGCAAAGAAAGATGATGATCCATATCTACTTGAATACTAAGACATGATATCCTTATAAGGTATTTATGGTTAACTTGTGACTTATCTCTATTACAGGTAGCTCACCTTATGCTTCTGTAGGGGATACTTATAATCTTGCAAACCCTCACCTAAGATTTATACTTATTATAAAAAAATATTTTTTAACTACCTGCTGATTCAGAAAGAATTGCACAATCAGATCTGTATTTGTGGCCTATGTAACTTTTGCAGGCCAGAAATCTATTAATTGCGCATTCTGATGAATTTTACATTATTTAAACACTAGCTATTCCTGTTTTATGACATCAATAAATTATAGGATCCATGCTTTTTTACAATGTCTCATTTCTACCTTGGATATTGATTTACATTCTGTTTTATGGACATAAATATTTATAGACCAGTGTGTACTAGATCTTGAACTTTTCATACATCCTCATGTATCTTTGAATGCTCTGTTTCACTCATTCTGTGGATTTCCATTCAGAACTCTGACCTGTTCTAGATCTTTGTCACAGTTTATTTAATGCCTTTTGGTTGTTGGAATCTTTACTTTCTGGTGTAGGATTTTATAACTCTGTCATGGCTGGAAGTAAGACATATCTAGACATTTGTTTTATTCCTCTAGTACAAATCTCTGATTATGTAAATAGTCATATAGACTTCTATCTCTTAAGGGGTTAACAGTATGATTGCAGTATTTAGATGGTAATCAATGTCAATTTTCCATGTTTAACATGCATGGACAGAGTTCATCTATTAGGGCCGGACTGCTATTTTAATTAAGAAATCAAAACAGTGTCTTCATGTTAGAAATAGTATAAAGAATGCTATTCAATTCCTGAAAAAAATTAATAAATTCAAGAAAAATAAAGCTAGATTTTATTTTAAAATATTATTTTAAAAACACTTATAATGGCAAGAAAAGCTAAGGACATTTAATTAATTACATATATGTTAATATTTTTATTGAAAATTTAATTAAGTTTGCATATGTGTTTTTGATTAAATTAGACCAGGCCTTGGTTGAAATTGATTTAAAGGGAAGCATCCTTGACATTCTTAGGATTACATAATTGCTTGCTTGTATATAATAATTGGTTTTTTGGCAAATAGATACAAAAGGTACCAAAGAATTGGCAAATGGAAAAGTTGAAGATGAAGGTGAGAAAAAGGATGGAGAGAAAGAAGAAAAGAAAGAAGAAGAGAAGATGGTTGGGCCTCTAGAAATAGTAAGTGGTGATTAGAAAACGGAACACATACAAGTGAATTTCTGAGTTAATTTTATTCTGTAATAAGTTAATCATAGTTATGTAAGCCAGCTCAGAATTTGAAGCTGCTTTTTGGTACATAAAAAGGATCATAAGAGATCTAATATACAATCAAGTGTGATGAGAGATGATTGAACTGTAAGTGAGCTTTCCTTAAGTAGTTCAGTTGTAACTTTTGGTTACTGCTTTGATTATTTCGAGTTTAAGTATGGAACATGCTTTGATAATTAACAGGTAAAGTATGGAACATGCTTTGATTATTTACAGTTTAAGTATGGAACATGCTTTGATAATTTACATGTCAGGTTAAGTATGAAACATGCTTTGATTATTTACAGTTTAAGTATGGAACATGCTTTGATAATTAACAGGTTAAGTATGGAAGATTCTTTGATTATTTACAATTTAAGTATGGAACATGCTTTGATAATTAACACATCAGGTTAAGTATGGAACATGCTTTGATAATTTACAGTTTAAGTATGGAACATGCTTTGATTATTTACAGTTTAAGTATGGAACATGCTTTGATTATTAACAGTTTAAGTATAGAACATGCTTTGATTATTTACAGTTTAAGTATAGAACATGCTTTGATTATTTACAGTTAAAGTATGGAACATGCTTTGATTATTTACAGTTGAAGTATGGAACATGCTTTGATTATTTACAGTTAAAGTATGGAACATGCTTTGATTATTTACAGTTTAAGTATGGAACATGCTTTGATTAGTAACAGGTTAAGTATGGAACATGCTTTGATTATTTACAGTTTAAGTACGGAACATGCTTTGATTTTTTTACAGTTTAAGTATAGAACATGCTTTGATAATTAACAGTTTAATAATGGAGCATGCTTTGATTATTTACAGTTAAAGTATGGAACATGCTTTGATTATTTACAGTTTAAGTATGGAACATGCTCTGATTATTTACAGTTTAAGTGAGGAACATGCTTTGATAATTAACAGTTGAAGTATGGAACATGCTTTGATTATTTACAGTTAAAGTATGGAACATGCTTTGATTATCTACAGTTAAAGTATGGAACATGCTTTGATTATTTACAGTTTAAGTATGGAACATGCTTTGATTATTTCCTGATGATCTTGGGATCGATCTGTGCGGTGATTCATGGCGCCGCCCTGCCCAGTATGATCATTGTGTTTGGAGATATGACGGACACCTTTGTTAACTCAGGGATCTATTATAACTGGCTGACCACTATATCAGCCTACCTTACAAGTGTAGGAATCACCATTAGTCAAGCTGTGGCCAATCCTTCCATTCTCAGGTAATCATCAGCATCATCTGCATCTTCATTAGCATAAACATGATTGTTATTTTTCATCATCTTGTCAAAGCATGAAATAATCATTATTGTCCAAAAAAATCATTTTCATTTTATGTCATCTTTATAGTACTGTTGTCATCATCATCACCATATATGTACCTTATGATAATAAATTTGTTGGTCCATTGCACTTTTCTTCTTTCATGATACATAACAATTAGGATGAGTATTTTTTTTTATTTTCCCATTGCATTCACACCCTAAATATTGATTAATTTATTGAATGTAATCTATCAAAATATTACCATTTAAAAAAAAAAGTTAATATTTAGCAAACAGCTGCGCTAGCCCAAATTGCACCGTCAAAATATTACATGTACTTATTCCAATGAAATAGGGAATTTTTAAAATTCTTATTAATTTCAAAGTGAACATTGCTTAATGTTTCCCAGTTTTTTCAGCACTTTGATTTGATATTGTAGCTCACACAAGACCGCCCTGGCAGCTTCTCCATATAATGTGACAGATTTCAGCTCCCTTGACAAAGCCATCTCAGAGGATCTGCTGGACACCATGACCCTCTTTGTTTATTATTACATAGGTACGCAATAACTCGATTATTACAAAGGTACGTAATAACTTGATTATTACACAGGTATGTAATAACTAGATTATTACACAGATACGTAATAACTAGATAATAACATAGGTACACAATAACTTGATTACTACATGTGTACGCAATAACTCGATTATTTCATAGGATGCAATAACTTGATTATTACATAGGTACACAATATTTAACTAGATTATTACATAGGTACACAATAACTAGATTATTACATAGCTACGTAATGACTAGATTATAACATAGGTACGCAAGATTATTACATGGGTACACAATAAATGGATTATTACATAGGTACGCAATAACTTGATTGTTACATAAGTACATAATGACCACATTATTACATAGGTACACAATAAGTTGATCATTACATTGGTACCTAATAACTGGATTATTACATAGGTACGTAATGACTAGATTATTACAAAGGTACACAATTACTTGAATATTACATAGATATATAATTACTTGAATATTACATAGGTAAATAATTACTATTATTTAATATTAGGTACATAATCACAGTATTGCATAAGGATCGCTATATTTATTGTCCTTATTTTTGGGTATGTTCAGTTAACCTGCTGGTTATTATATGTTAGGTATTAGGGGAGGTGTCCTTATTTTTGGGTAACCATAGCTGAGTGATAGACACACAATATAAGGATTGCTTTAGTTATAATTATTATTTATAAGGTATTGGGGGAGGCGTCCTCATTTTTGGGTATGGTCAGTTAGCCTGCTGGGTGACCGCGGCTGAAAGACAGACACACAGAATCAGGATCGCCTTCTTTAGGAACATCATGAGACAGGAAATCAGCTGGTTTGATACACATGACTCTGGGGAACTGAATACCAGACTGTCTGGGTAAGGCAATCAATTCATAAATAAAGATTTTAATGTGACTTGATTTATTTTATACAGCTGTTGTTAAATATACAATAAAACTCGTTTAGTACAAACATGGATATTGTGAATTCACAGATATAGCAAACAAGTTATCTTGGATTCCCAGCTATTTAGATTTCATGAATTCCTTACATGGATATAATGAACTATTGATATAACGAAGAAATTTCATAGGTTCCAGTGACTTCCTTATAACTGAGTTTTACTGTAGTAATTTTATATACATGTAATGATAATAAAAATAATAATAAAACTTTATTTAAAGAAGGTAACCTGGTTAGTGCATGCACTATTCTTCCCCAGGGCCCTCTATTCATCAATTACAAATTAAAAATATACAAGAAACAATTCATCATATAACATTATAATAGGCTTAAGGGATTACATTAACAAAATCATGTGAAATAGAGTGTCCATGTACAGACATATGACAATCACAAACATTGTAGATACACTATCAAAATCTTATTATGTTCAAATAATTGTGAGATAGCTGATGATGTAATTTTCTACATGACACTTAAATGCTCGTAGAGAATGAGAGAGTCTAATGTGTTGGGGAAGTTTATTTCATTGTTGTACACTTGAGTACTGAGTACCTGTATGCATATATTTGAAAAAATAAAAACTGACTGCAGTGTAATATCAAACTTAACTATCTTAAATGTCTTTTTAGTGACGTCAATAAAATCCAGACGGGTATCGGGGACAAGATGGGGATCTTTTTCCAGTGGTTTTCCTCCTTCCTTACAGGGGTGATTATCGGGTTCGTGTACGGCTGGAAGCTTACCCTGGTGATTCTAGCCTTCAGTCCCCTCATTGTGATAGCAGCTCTCATCCAGGACAAGGTATAATTGTGTAATAATTGTGATAGCAAGTCAAACTTACCTCAGTGCTACCCACATTGATGATGTTAAGGTTTTCCATCCAATTTTTTTTTTGATTTGTCAGTGAAAGATAAAAAAAATTACATTCATTTCTGAATAAGTTGTAATAAATTAAGTTTTGAGTCCACTACATTTCACTAACTCTGATTGATTTTTTTCAGCTGATCACGGCAGCCTCTTCTAAGGGTCTGGATGCCTATGCTAAAGCAGGAGGCGTGGCGGACGAGGTTCTGGGAGCCCTCAGGACAGTGGTCGCCTTCGGGGGACAGGACAAAGAATGTGACAGGTGAGCCGGCCTCTGAAAGATTACTTTGAGATGTTCATGAACTTGTATGTCAATTGTCGTGAAACAAGTTAAAAGAAGTGACTAGAAAATAAAAGTCTTTTACTTGTGCCTTTAGTGTTTGCATTTATTCTAAACTGTGTAGAAATTCAAAATATATGTTTAAATCAGCATTGACAATCTTGTTAGTCCCACAAGTTAATACAGACCGTATAAGTGGAAATTTTAGCAAGATGCAAATTTAGCGATTTGTCCTTAAAAACTGGTGGTTTATTTTTAACGAGATTCATTTCGGTGATTTTAAAATGCACATTCAAGAAGATATTACAAATAAAACACAATTAATTTTTAGCGATACTCAATTTTAGAGATCTTGGCACCCTCGCTAATAATGCCAAAATTTAATCCTTGCTAAAAATTCTACTTATACATTATAAGACCTTATTAATAAGAAACTCTGACTTTTGTTTTACCAGATACAACAAGCACCTGAATGATGCCAAGAAGACGGGAATCAGGAAGGGGCTGACAGTGGGCTTCTCTATGGGGCTCATCTACTTCATCATCTTCTCCGTGTACGGCTTCGGCTTCTGGTACGGAGCCAAACTGGTGAGGGAGGACAGTGACTATACCCCAGGGAATGTCCTCATCGTAAGTTCACAAATGTTCAAATGTACATCAGCTGTTCCATGTGCTTGCATACAGGAGAACTTTTTTTTGGCCTCTCCCCATTTATTTTTGCCCCTATTGGCCCTCTTTACAAAAGGGAAAATTAAAAATTGGTCAAATTTAAAAAAAATAGCTGAGCACGAGTGTGTTTGGGTGAATTTAAAACTTAAATTTTTTCTACTAAGGCCCATTGAAAAGGTTAAACAACTTTTGGGATGAAATAATGTATAGACTATAGAGTATACATCTACATCTATGTTAACACATTTAGGTCTTTCTTAACTATAAATGATACTGGATAGAATTTAGATTCACTTTGGGAATGTCCTATTAATACAATTTATTTTTTGCTTCCCCACAGATATCAGCTTTTCGTTACTCATTATAACAACATATTGCCCTGACTGTTTTATTAAACTTCCCTGTGAATTATCTATTTATAGGTGTTCTTCAGTATAATGATATCCGCCTTTGCTCTGGGGTATGCCACGCCCCCACTGGGAAAATTCTCTGAGGCTCGGGGAGCAGCATACACTGTGTATCAGCTCATTGAACAGGTGAGATTTACAGTGGTATTTTGTCTGAATAGAGGTATTGATATCAGCCTGGATAACTTCAAGGTTAGGGTTACACCTAACTCCAGGAGTTAATAAATCCACTAAGAGCTGTTTTTCTCTCATTGATGCTTTTCTTGCTGTGATTATTATTTCAGTAGTATTAGGTGATTATAGTAATAACAGTAAGCCGAACACCACTTGTTCTAAAGAAATTCGCTGGATTAAAAACATCCTAGATTAGACAACATTTTAAATAATTGAATTTACTGAAAGGGACATATGGTTTCCATCGTATTAAACAAGATTTTGGGTTAAACAATATTTCGACTAGACAAGTTTCATTGTATCTGTAATTGTTAATAATTTTGTTCCTTTCTTTAGGTTCCAAAGATTGATTCTGCCAGTGGTGAGGGCTTACAGCCAGACGGGGTCACGGGGAATGTGGAGCTACAGAATGTCAAATTCCGATACCCAGCAAGACCTGAAGTGCAGGTCAGATTGATATTTTAAGTCAATGTTGTGCTTTGATGTGGGAAAAAAATGAAAATAAATTGTACATGTATAAGAAGAAATATCATTTATCCTCAGGTTTTGAAAGGTGTGTCACTAGAAATCAATCGAGGGGAAACTGTGGCCTTGGTGGGATCAAGTGGGTGTGGCAAGAGTACCATCATACAGCTTCTACAGAGGTTCTATGACCCAGAGGAAGGGGAGGTAAGTCCATTATTGAACAAAGGTTTAACATTACACATGAAAAAACTATATACTGTAAACCAACTTTTATTCCTGTGCGAGAAATATTTGCGAATTTTGCTTCCTACTGTATCTCACAAATATAATAATTGGCATAAACCAATGATTTTGCTTTGTATTTGCATAGAATGTTCCACCAGTCATGAAAATTAATTATCAAGGATTGATTTCAAGCTGACAATTCGCAAATAAATGATGACATGAATAATAGTTGGTTTAGAGTACTGTAAAATCACATATTTTCGAGGGGTCAAATTTTCGTGGTTTGAGGAAAATATATTGGTTCATGGTAGGGATGTCAACGAGTACCCGGTTAACCGGGTACTCGATCGAATGTCCGAGTATCGAATACTAAAATCGGTACTCGGTTACTCGGATGTATATTTTTGAATATTTCTAAGCTTATTTATTAATGCATTAAACATTCTGTTTTAAAACGTAAAATACTCATTGCACTTGTACATACACTAATTAGGGTTTCCTTCTCCTCTAGATGACCGTTATCGCCCGTGGCAGTGTTTATACAGTAATTATCGTGACCAAGCACCTGTTACCTGGCTTTTCTCACCTTCGGCTGTCTTCTACCCTTATTTTTTAATTATTTGTTTTCACTGAACATCGTTTAAGGTCTGTTGTGATTAAACAAATTAGATCATTTTGTCAATTCTCCGAGGACCGTAAATTTTCGGGAAAAGAGACAGATGATATTACACGCGCGACTGTTGATATGGTTGTGTTTTATTACATGCCAGTAAATGTACAAATAGTTGAAGGCAAAGGCTTTAAAAAACTGATGTCAATCGTTGCACCAAACTACAAAATACCGTCCCGTGATAAAATCTAGGATCGATAAGTATACGAAAATCGTAAATCGACTAGATGTTAGAACTTGGTCAAGTTCAAGTCAAACTGTACGACTGATATATACATGTACCTTGACGTCAAATGCCAGAAAGAGTTAAATTACAATTACGGAGTAGATTATTTTTTGTAATCAAAAACACCATGAACCACTTACGATTTTATTTCTTGTGTTTATCTGATAAATAAATTGAACTTTAAAAAATGTTGTATTAAATTTAGTCGGGCACGAAGTTCTCATCATTGTTACAACAGAAATGCATTTACGTGTAAACCTCCTATCAGAGCATGTGGTTTTTATTTCTACAAGACATTTTAGTGTTAACAATGTTTTACATTCATCAATTTACTTGTTCATATTTGTGTACACTTTTACCGAGTAACCGGGTACTCGATCGGAAAACGTCCGAGTAACCGAGTATTAAAAAGTGACCGATTTGACATCCCTAGTTCATGGGGATTTGATTTTGTGGTTGACGAATTGTTCAGTAGTTATATATGTATAAATTGCATTTCGCTGTGGACATAAATTTTTGGGTCTCTTCATACCTCGAAAACCACGAAAATTAAACCCCCATTAAAATTAGTGATTTTACAGTATACTGAAAAAAAATTTAAATATTTTTATAGATGAACCATCAGCTGCAGCCTTGTATAGCTGTTAACATTCCATACATCTGTATTTAATTTGGGATTTCCTTTATTTTCCACAGGTCTGTTTAGACAATAATAATTTGAAGACTTTGAATGTGAAATGGCTTAGAAAACACATTGGCATTGTGAGTCAGGAACCTGTATTGTTTGCCACGACAATTGCAGAGAACATTCGTTACGGAAAGGAAGGAGTGACCGACGAGGAGATTCAGGCTGCATGTAGAATGGCAAACGCTCATGAATTCATTATGAAGTTTCCCGACGTAAGAGAGAACATCCAACTTTTATTTCTTTCATATCTTAGAGCTTCTTATAAACAAGTTTTTTTTAGCTCACCTGAGCCGAAGGCTCAAGTGAGCTTTTCTGATCACATTTTGTCCGTCGTCCGTCCGTCCGTCTGTCTGTCCGTCTGTAAACTTTTCACATTTTCGACTTCTTCTCAAAACCACTGGGCCAATTTTGACCAAACTTGGTACAAAGCATCCTTGGGTAAAGGGGAATTTATATGGAAGCATCCTGGTATAGTGTAGATTCTAAATTGTTCAAATAATGACCCCCGGGGGAAGAGCGGGGCCACAATGGGGAATCAAATTTTTATATAGAAATATATTGGAAAAATCTTTGAAAATCTTCTTCTCAAGAACCACTGGGCCAGAAAAGCTGAAACTTATGTGGAAGCATCCTGGTATAATGTAGATTCTAAAATGTTCAAATCATGACCCCCGGGGGATGGGTGGGGCCACAATGGGGAATCAAAGTTTAAAATAGAAATATATAGGAAAAATCTTTGAAAATTTTCTTCTTTAGAACACTGGGCCAGAGAACACTGGGCCAGAAAAAGTGAAGCTTATGTGGAAGCATTCTGGGGTAGTGTAAATTCTAAATTGTAGGAATCATGACCCCCAGGGGAAGGGTGGGGCCATTATAGGGAATCAAAGTTTTACATAGAAATATATAGGAAAAATCTTTGAAAATCTTCTTCTCAGGAACCACTGGGCCAAAAAAGCTGAAACATATGTGCCCATGGAAGGATCATGGGGTAGTGTAGATTTCAAAATGTCTAAATTATGATCAGTGGGGTAGGGTGGGGATGCATTATGTATAACAAGGGTGAAATCTGGTAAAGAACAGAATGGTCAAAGCTTCTCAGGTGAGCGATGTGGCCCATGGGCCTCTTGTTTTTAATATAGTATTACCAATCTGAAAGACAAGTTAATTATAGTGATTTAAATTTAGTGTGATTTTTGATTTTGTGTAGAAATATGAGACTCTGGTAGGAGAGCGTGGGGCCCAGATGAGTGGGGGACAGAAACAGAGAATCGCTATTGCCCGGGCCCTGGTCAGGGACCCCAGAATCCTACTGCTGGACGAGGCCACATCCGCCCTGGACTCTGAAAGTGAATCTGTCGTACAGGAAGCCCTCGACAAGGTAAAGGAGAACATTTCTTGGAAACAAAATATAATTCAACCTCAATCTCCATATGTCCATGCCAAAAAAAAAAAAATTAATACTGTATATTGAATCTGAAGCTTGCATGTGTTTTCAATTTTTATAAATTTTGTAATTTTTTTTTTGACAGGCAAGAGCTGGTAGGACCACCATTGTTGTTGCTCATCGTTTGTCCACAATAAAAACTGCTGACAAGATTGCTGGATTCCACCAGGGGGAGCTGGTAGAGAAGGGAACCCATGATCAGCTGATGCAGAAAGGAGGCGTGTACGCCACACTCGTCAACATGCAGGTCAGGAGCATTTCCTAAAACATTGTACTGTAAATTCTGAAAATCAGAAAAGCATTGCAAAAATTTGGGAATAAAAGACTTTATTTGGGATTAAAAGACTCATTGGGTTAAATTAATACCGCATGAATTGGACAACACGCACAATACGTTTTCTCCAAATTTTTTTTCTTAATTTCTAAATTATGTTTTGCATTATTGCATTTTAATTACAAATGCGAGTTGAATTTCGAAACTAGATTTTTTTAATTTATTTTTCAGACTAAAAATCAAAAAGTGGATGAAGAAGGTAAGATCACAGTTTACAGAGTTTCTCCGTGGTGTGGATCATAAAACATGTACATGTATTTCATGAAAGTCTTTTAAAATATCTTTCTCAATAAAATATATAGTCAACCTATGGCATGCATTTACAATCCTGTATTTCAATACATATATACAAACTTTTAATTATAATTGTGTTTGAACATGTACAATAAAATATACATATCCTCTTCAAAGGTACACTTCAGATCCATGTATTTCAATAATTCAATCAAGATATCTTATTTCTTTACCTATAAAGTCCATTCATTTAAAGAATAATATTCTTTGGACTGTTTATGCATCCATGTTCAATACCCTGTAGTTGACTCAATCTGGATAAGTTCAAAATTTGATATAACCTGTATTTCATTAATAACATCCATCTTATTTACTGAGAAATAAAACATAGACCATGACCAGTACCTCTAATCATATTCACTTTTATATATGTATCCATCATTTTATAAATATGCACTTCTTTTTCTTTTCTGTCATTGACTTACGGATAACAGCCGATAAAGAAGGTAGGGATGTATATTAACTTGTGCTTCATTAATAAGGGTTAAATTAAAAACTGAAAACAACATTCTAAAAAAAAAAAAGATTTATAATCAGCTCTCATCAATGCCATGTGCTTTCCTGCATGCTAATTATTAAATGTTTACCTTGTGCATTTCTATTAATTACTGAAGGAGGTAAGTTTATAGATAAATTCATGTTGTAAAAAATGTATAAAAGTACATGTGTTAGTTCATAATAAATGTGGTGGAGAAATGCTGGTAAATCACTCTTTCAGGGCTTTATATTTTTTAATCTTTTAAATTACAGTACCGGTAGCTTTAAGGGCAGGCAAATTCCATTTTTTTTAAAATTGAAGGCTCTTTGCATATAAACTTGTCCACTTGTATCAGAATATACTGCAATTACATGACATTTATATAAGATGGAGCATGCATGCTATTTCCAAGGCTTATTTTTCAATACAGTAAAACATTCTATTGTATCTTACTTACTTTACTTTTGCCTGCTATCCCTTTTATGCCACTGACAAGGTTCCTACAGGCCCCTCTGTTGCATCTATATCTTGACAAAACTTTAATTTACTAGAGGAGAAAGTAAATTTAAAAAAAAAAAAGGATTCAAAGTCTGCTTGTCATTCTACATAACCATCCTTTGTTTCCAAGGGGGGAACTGTACTATCCTATAACTAAATGGGGTATTAATATTTTTTCTTCAGAGGAGGAGTTGATTGCCGAGTTCGCTGGTGAGAAAGACAAGAAAGCCGAGAAAGTGGACCACAAATTACAGCGCCAACACACAGTACACCATTTACCTGTAGATAAAGAAACTAAAGAAAGCGAGGACAAGGATAAGGTGTGTGTACTGCGGAATCTTTCACTTTCTGACATGGCTCTGTATTCACGGAATTCATACACTGTGCTTCCACAAATTCACATCCTCTATCAATTGATATTTGAGGTTTTTTAAGAGTTATCTCCCTTTTTGTAGATTTGTGTGATTGCATGAAGTTCTGTCCCTCCAAACCTATTAAATTTAAGAAATCCAAGAAAATTGGCCCCCTTGATTCCCTGGTATTCCTAAAAAAACATTAATTGTTTTCCATTCATGGACTCAAAAATTTCATGATTTCAGCATTGAAATACTTTGTCAAACACAATCTTGAAATATGTGTTTACAATACGCTGTATGTGTATGCTATTAATCTTGAAAAACAAATGTATAAAGAAGTACTGAATAAGAACTGAAACATCAATTATTAAACTTCTAATCACCTATCTTTAAGATAAATATAAAAAAAATTCCACATTAAGAGAATAACAATTAACCGTAATTTCTTCTTAGAAAAAGGAGGAGAAGGAGGACGAGGCTGGTATTGGCCGCGTGCTGAAGATGAATGCCCCCGAGTGGCCGTTTATATTGCTGGGGAGCCTAGGAGCTATCGTTAATGGAGGCGTACAACCAGCCTTCGCCATCATCTTCTCAGAAATTCTCGGAGTAAGAAATCATGATTGACGTTTTTGCTATTGTCTTCTCAGACATTTTTGGGAGTAAGAAATTATGATTTACAAACCATAGACTGAAGCCAAAATATTATCTGTGTCTTTGAATATAAGTGGTGCTTAGGCTGTATTGCATTAATTATATATGTTAAAGAAGTAATGAAAACAAAGTTAAGAAGAAACATTTAATTTTGAATTTGTTTTTCAGACCTTTGCCATCTCTAGTAACAGTGAACAAGAAGACAAGGTGTTGATGTGGACGTTGCTACTGGTCGGGGTGGGGGCCGCCAGCTTCCTTACTTTTCTACTTCAGGTAACTAGTATATGTGGGAAAGTAAAATGTTACAGGGACTGTAGAAATATGGCTGCATTGGAGTGAACTTTAAGATTATAACCATAAAGTTGCTGTTTTTTAAAGATTGTTTTCCTTTGCAGGGATTCAGCTTCAGTGTTTCTGGAGAGAACCTGACAATGAGATTGAGACAAAACTGCTTCCGATCCCTACTGAGACAAGACATCGAGTACTTTGATGATCCGAAAAATTCAACTGGAGCTCTGACCACCAGGCTAGCTACAGAGGCCGCAGAAGTCCAGGGGGTGGGTAGTGTAAAGATATGTAGGGGGGAGTTTTGATCACCAGGTTAGCCACATAGGCCACAGAAATCCAAGGGGTGGGTAGTGTAATGATATGTAGGGGGGAGTTCTGACCACCAGGCTAGCTACAGAGGCTGCAGAAGTCCAGGGATTTTGTAGTGTAAAGATATGTAGGGAAAGCTCTGACCACCAGGCTAGCCACAGAGGCCGCAGAAGCCCAGGGGTTAGGTAGTGTAATGATATGTAGGGAAAGCTCTGACGACCGGGTTAGCCACAGAGGCTGTAGAAGTCGAGGGGTTAGGTAGTGTAATGATATGTAGGGGGGGAGCTCTGACAACCAGGCTAGCCACAGAGGCTGTAGAAGTCCAGGGGGTAGGTAGAAAGATATATGACCAGTCCAGGGGGTTGGTACAGTAGATATCTGACCAGGTCTTGGGGATGGGTACAGTAGATATCTTAACAGGTCCAGGGGATGGGTACAGTAGATATGTAGGGGGGAGCTCTTACTACCAGGATAGCTACAGAGGCTGCAGAAGTCCAGGGGGTGGGTACAGTTAACATTTTGGGGGGAAGGGTTCTGACCAGTACTTCTTTTGTTCCAACCTTTCTTGCCAAATATAATTCACCCAGTTTTGCACATAGCTAGTTGATGTGCCTAAAGAGGGATAACTCTTTCTCATTTGAATGCGCCCTCTTCTGAATTCACTCCTGAGAGAAAGAAGGCAAAAATAAATCAGGGACAGACATTTCACTTTATAGGTTATTGAGGACAGTCCCCTCTACTGAAAACTGATAGATTGTTACAAAATGATTTTAATTTTGTTTTTATCTGAGCCAAATGCAAAAAAGTTTTTTAATTATAAGTGAAAAGTTTTAAGATTTTTTAGGGCAATATTAAGACCTTAAATCAAAAATACACATTAGAGTATTGGATCACACTGTATATAAATGTGGCAAATCTAGATACATGAAAAAAGTAAAAAGCTAATTGAATCTTCGAAGTAGGGAGTAATTAAAATTTTTCAAGACCTGTCAGCTTTATAAATTAAGTTGAACTTCAGTATCTGGGACAAAGATATCTCAATAACATGGATATGTCAAGGTGATTGGAAGTCCTAAGCATTTTCTCTAAAAGTATTTTTCTTTCATTTTACCAATGGCAAGGTATGTTGGGATAAATTTCAATTATCAACATTACTAAATAAATTGTATGAAAAAGCAATTGAGAATGTAAAAAATTATAATTCACAATCTACAAATAGAGGTTTAAATGTGTAAAGTTTTAAAGAGCTGGAATGTCTCAAAGTATATTGTATATTCCTAAATATATGCTTGGAATCAAATATCACGTAATATCGCAAAATAAAATTATATATTCGCCTTTGTTTTTATGATGCTAATAATGTATTTAAAATTTCTTGATCAATCGTCCATTCAGGAATTATTATTCTCGCAATTTGACATTGAAGAGCCCATTCACAATAATAAGTAATTCATACTGAGTTTGAAATAAGAAGTTTGGACTGTATATATAAGTTTCCTATGTTATATTGTACAGGCATCTGGAGCACAGCTGGGATCCATGTTACAGAACCTTGCCAACATAGGGACGGGCATCATTATAGGGTTTGTGTACGGCTGGCAGCTAACTCTGGTCATCCTAGCGTTTATCCCAATCATCGGAATAGCTGGGGTTCTGCAGATGAAACTTCTGGAAGGAGTCTCAGGTGAAAACTCATGCAATTGATATAACCTTGAAATACTACTTCAGATTTTGAATTACTTTGTTGAAATGTGCTGTAGATCATCAAATTTTTGCAACACCTTTTTTTCAAGCAAAACAAAATAATTTTCACAAATTTTGGTAATTGCTCTATATTCTATATTAAAATCTTTAATTAAAGGATACTCACAGGTTCATTGTATGGGATATGAATATCAGTTTAATTGTATGAGTAATATACTTTATAAGATATGACTCACAGGATAATAAATTGTATTTGGATGTTAACTGTATGGGAATGGATATGACAAGGTTACCTGTATGGAATGTTAACTGTATGGGATATGACAAGGTAAACCTGTATGGGATGTTAACTGTATGGGATATGACAAGGTAAACCTGTATGGGATGTTAACTGTATTGGATATGACAAGGTTACCTGTATGGGATGTTAACTGTATGGGGTATGACTTACGACTTACAGGTTAACTTTATGGGAGGTAAAGTTGTATTGGATGTGACCTCCAGGTAAATTGTATGGAATATATTACCTACAGGTCAAAATAAGGAAGCTTTAGAAGAGTCTGGTAAAACAGCGACGGAGGCGATCGAGAACATTCGTACAGTGGCCAGTTTGTGTCAGGAGGACATGATGGTAGAGCGGTACAAGTCACAGCTGGACGGTCCGTACAAGACCGCCCTCAGAAAGTCCCACCTGACGGGAATTGCCTTCGCCGCGTCCACCGCTGTCATGTTCTTCGCCTACGCCACCGCCTTCTACTTTGGTGCTTACATGATAGAGGAAAATGAAATGACATTCACCGATGTGTTCAAGTAGGTGATCATGGTTTATTATGAATGATTCTGTGTAGGTAATTTTGAGAATTACATGTAGTCTTGGGTCTGCATTACTCTGCACATTGGAAAAAGTATTGTAAAGTTGAAGGATTTCTTAAAGACCTTGGGCATATAATTTCTGGATTTGACGATTGACACTTAATTCCCCTATTGCCAAGTTGTAGTTCATGGATAAAGCTAAATGTACATACTGAGTCAAGATATGAAAAACAAATTGAAATAATTATTATACAAGTGTAATTTCCATTTCAAAAAGTACAGTACTATCTCTCGTTAGTTTTTCGATAGTACTTAATACTTATAAGTACTGTGGTTTCATTCATTTTAATATTGATAAAATTTTATCGATTTTTTAAAGAAAAAAAAGACATTTTAAATGATAAATAAATTCCTAAATGGATTTCTCATTCTTTTGCATCATAAATCAAATAAAATTTGTATTATGGTGATCACCAGATTTTGTGAAAGGGCTTTGCCATGAAAAGAATGACAATTGGAGTTCAGCTCAGCAAAAAATGAGAAACTCATGTACAGAATATTAATTGGATGAATAATTTATTTAAAAAATGTTTATTGTGCTTTGACAGAGTATTCAGTGCTATTGTGTTTGGTGCCATGGCTATGGGTGAGGCCAGTGCTTTTGCTCCTGATGCTGGGAAGGCCAAGAAGTCCGCAGCATTAATCTTTAAACTGTTAGACAGGGAACCAAAGATTGATCCCTACTCTGAGGAAGGCATCAAAGATGTAAGACATATTTTTTTTGCAAATGATTGAATAACGTATTTGTACATTCATTTATTTTCCTGACCAATGTTCATGTTAGTTATACATGTAGTTCAATTTTCAAAGAATGGAATTTTGATGTTCTATAAAAAAAAAAGTGTTTTTGAATTCACATTCCTCTCTAGAAAGTAATGGTTTTCTGCTAATGATTACTCATGTTTATTTAAGTTATAAATTTTTCACTTTTATTCAAAAAACCAAAGTATTCCCCAAACAAAACAAAAGCGGATAACTAGTAATAGTATTTTGATATTGTATCCACCTTCCAATACATGCAGATATACTCTTAACCAGATATTATTTGAGACATTTTTAATTTGGACAATGGGATTCTTTGTTTGAAATCTATCTGTGATGATTAATTTTTGCTACTAGGAAGATGCTCTACACACCAAGAAATTAAAAGACATGGTTTGTGGGAAGACATTTGCCAATAAAGGAAGAGTGCATATATAACTCCCTGATAATATTGATTCACAGAATATGTGCATTTAAATGAATACACCTTTTCTTTAACAGGAGAGTTTCACTAGTGCTGTGTCATTCAGAAACATACATTTCCGCTACCCAACTCGGCCGGATGTGGAGGTGCTGCAGGGTCTGAATCTCGACGTGATCCCCGGGGAGACCCTGGCGTTAGTGGGGGCCTCAGGGTGTGGCAAGAGTACCACCATGCAGCTGATAGAGAGGTTCTACGACCCAGACACGGGCGATGTGGTCAGTAGATACCATTATGTTGTGTTATTTTTGCCATTCTAATACTATTTTACATGGTACCATAAACAGAAATTTTAGAATTCAATTTTGGTATTTTAGGAAGAGTGTTGAGATCTGTAAATTAAAATATCGCTAAAAAAAATTTTTGGCTACTGTTATATGTTTCATTATGCACAATAAAATCATTAAAATTACATCCCACTAAGTTTGATTTACTGACTTTTAATTTAAATTTAAAGGACAAGTTGCAAAATTTGTTGAAAATTCCAGTTATTTCCACTTATACAGTATTAGGACAGATTTACAATTTGAAAACTTTTGAATTTTTGGTTGAATGAACCGTCAGACAATGATAGGTATCATATAAATTTTTGATTATGAAATATCGATGTTATAAGCTCTGAATTAACGCTATAATACATTTACGTAATCATATTCAACACAGTCATATCAGTGTAATATATTTATTTATACTCAATTCAAATGACTGCAGATTTTTATGCAAAATATCTTTTTGACAATTTATTTTAGCTACTGGATAAGAATAATTTGAAAGATCTGAACGTCCAGTGGTTGCGTCGTCAGATCGGTATCGTATCCCAGGAGCCTGTGCTGTTTGATTGCAGTATCGCAGAGAACATAGCATATGGGGATAACTTCAGAGAGGTTCCGATGGCAGAGATCATCGAGGCCGCCAGAAATGCTAACATTCATGAGTTTATCCAGTCTCTACCAAATGTAAGAAGATAAAATTTTTAGCTCAATTTGAGTTTTAATTTTTTTTTACATTTACATGTCCTTAAAGCCTCTGTGTCTATTAACAACAGATCTGCTTGATCATAAAAATTAATTGCCATGAACTTGATGCCTCTGTGGCTGATCCAAAAAGGCTTGATCGCGAACTAGTTAACCCCTGGTAAATGGCAAAATAAAGTCATAGCGAATTAAAGGTGGTTTACAGTAATCAGCTACTTTTGAATCAAATGTTATCTAGCAGTTTTCTAGCATGAGATTCTGTATTTTACAGGGCTATGACACTCTTTGTGGTGACAAGGGGACACAACTCTCAGGTGGACAGAAGCAGCGAGTGGCCATTGCCCGTGGACTGGTCAGAAATCCCAAGATCCTTCTGTTGGACGAGGCCACTTCTGCCCTCGATACAGAGAGTGAAAAGGTAAAACACTGTTAAATATCTTTGTCACTGCCCATTCAATCAAAATTTCTTACATCATCAGTATCAAATAATTGTCACTTTCTGAAATGAAATGTCAACCCTTTTATGCTACTTTGTCTATGTTGAATCCATTATGTCTGGAAGCGTTACGTTATGTTTTCATGTACTCAACATCTTAATTTGCTGCCAATATAGGATAGCTTATAAAACTGTTATCATGAATACATCTTCGAGATACCAAACAATATTATACGTTTGTAATTTCTTTTATGAATTTCTTAAGAAAAGTACTTACCGGATACTAATGTAAAATTTTGGGTAGGTAATACATGTATGAAGATTTATTTATTTCAATTTTTCTATAACTTTAATTTTCTAGATTGTCCAAGAAGCCCTTGACAAAGCAAGAGCAGGAAGGACGTGTATCGTCATAGCTCACCGACTTTCCACGATCCAGAACGCTGACAAGATCTGTGTCATCAAACACGGAGAGGTCGCGGAGCAAGGTCGTCACAGTGACTTAATGTCCAAACAGGGCATTTACGCTCGCCTGGTCAACACCGCAAATAAACGGGGAAAGAATTAACAACAGAGAAACTTAGTATTTTTTGAAAGACTTTGTTGATATTTGGGGTGTGTCAATTTATTTCTTTTTAATAAAGAAGTGAAAACCTAAGCAGCCCTAAATAAGTGATTGTATGCAGGTCTGCAGTGTTTGGCAGATGTAAATTTCTCAAAACTTTTATTTTCTGTGTTTGAAGTGCTATGAATGTTAACAAACATTTGTTGTCATGTCCTTGATTGTTTAAGATTTAAATAAAATGTATTAATTTTGATACATATATTTGATATATAGCTCTGTTAATGGAGTTCCATGTTTAAAGATTTCCTGTTTTGACTTTTTATCAAAATGACATTTACTCCCTATGTCCATGTGTGTTAAGAGAGAAGAATCACTAGTTGAATTTTGGTATCTCAAGCATGGAAATCTCAAATACCATAAATTTGGCAAAGTAACGTTAAAGTCCCACCACGATTTTTCTTATTTTATCCTTGATATCGAGTTTTTGATATTTCGGAAGTTTTTTTCTCTGCCTCTTTCAGCTCGAGAAAGAGGTTTGACTATATGATTATTTTTATGTCCATTATGTTTGATTTTAGGTATGGAGTAGATGCTTTCTGTTGCATGACAATGAAGAATTACTTCAATATATACTCGATTCCTTTTTTGAATCTTACTCTTTAGATTAGTGCTAAGTTAAATACTGGGACTTATATCTGTAAAAAGTGTTAATGTATAGGTTTTCACGTTTCTTTAGACTGAGAAATGATTTCTTGAGAGTAGTTTTAATATACTGTAAATCACTTTTTATTCGCGAGAACTTTATTTTCGCGTAATTACGCGAGACGGTATGCTCGCGAAAATTTCATTCTCGCGTATAATAGAATTCCTTAAGATTATATAGAGCAGTGACCACAATTCGTGAAAATTTTGTCTCGCTAATAAAGAGTCAATGACTATCTCGCGAAAATAATATGTCGCGAAAATTAAGTGATCTACAGTATAAAAATCTTATTGCTTTCTGTAACATGAACCAAACAGCATTTTGTAATAGTTGAGAAACATGTAAAAACGGGTATCTTTTATTTATTCCATGAAAGAAGGACACATGTAGATATCAAAAGTAGAATTAACTTTGCACTATAAGGATAAGGACTTTGTTGAATGATTACAAAAGTTCTATAGATTTTACCCAACTTTTTTTCATTGTTTTATTTTTCAATCCTTTTACAATTTACAGTTGAACTTAAGTATTTCAAACACTGATATCTCAGATACAATGGATGTGATTTGAAAGTCCCAAACCCATTATTTTTTAATGTATTTTACCCTTGATATCTTAAATCCTCGGATATCTTGAAACAAGGTCTGACTGGAATTATTTAATAAACATGTCATATGTATTTATTAATATAGTACAAGCAGAATACATGTATATTCAAGTGCCTGATATTTTTTAATAGTCAATGTATTTCAATTATCTTTTAATAAATTCGAATATACCGGGGTATGTATAATTATATATATTCTACTTTCAAGATATCATGTATATAGAGGAAAGATAACTTATTTACTAAATATTCCAGTCATCAGTGAATCTCAGTTTAATTCAGAATGAGATAAGTAAAAAGACGGAAAAAATTGATTAAAAAAACATATCTGACCTGTTTTTACTCAAGCAGTATTGGACAGTGATTCTTTACATTGACATAATTTGAAATCCATACTTAGTCTAGTAGTGAAGTAGATTTTGTGCCAAATGTCAAAATGTGTTAAATATATTTGTGATGAATTCTTGTTATAAAATGATCATGCTGTGATGGTCATTATGAATTGTGATATTTTTTGTTTTATATTTGTTTATAAATGTTGTAATCTCAAACCTCTTCACACCAAGTCCTCATTTACTCATAAAATCTCTCTCTCTCCAAATATTCTTAGATTATCACCTCTTTTCTCTCTCTTGAAAAGAACAATTGGGCCATTTTTTATTTATTATTATTATATAAGTTTTTTTAAGATGCTAAATTATTAGAGAAATAGCATGTCCTTCTGATAGATATTTCCTCAATGCATGAAGAGGCTCTTTGATTAGTTATGTAGTCATAATGTTTCTTATTAATATGAGAGAATCTCATTTGATTTTAAAGAATTTTTCTATCTTAAATGAAAGACAATTTTAAAAATAAATTTCTATATTTATCAGAATTGTTATTTTCTTATTGGTTTGTAGAATTTGTATCAGAAGGATATTTTTCCGCTCTGAAATGATATAAAGGAGATTTATTACACTAAGTTGGTAGAGAGTAGAGATTGATATAATAGAGATTTATCACAGTAAGTTGTAATAGTAGAGATTGATTTAATAGAGATTTATCACACTAAGTTGATCTAATAGTTAGTTGATATATAGAGATTTATCACATTAAATTGATAAAAAAGTAAGTTGATATAATAGATTTATCACAGTAAATTGATATAATAGTAAGTTGATAAAATAGTAAGTGATCTTATATAGAGATTTATCACAGTTAATTGAAATGAAAGCTAGAGATTTATTGGAGTAAATTGATATGATAGGGATAAATCAAATTTGAGATAACAGAGATTTATCACAGTAAATTGATATAATAGAGATTTATAAAGGTTAATTGATATAGCAGAGATTTATCATAGTTAATTGATACAACAGCAATTATCAAGATTAATTGATATAATAGAGATTTATCATAGTTAATTAATATAGTCGAAATTTTTCATAGTAAATTGATATAATAGAGATTTATCACATTAGATTGATATAATAGAGATTTATCAAGGTTAATTCATATAACAGAGATTTATCATAGTTGATTAATATAGTAGAGATTTTTCATAGTAAATTGATAAAATAGAGATTTATCACATTAGATTGAGATAATAGAGATTTATCAAGGTTAATTGATACAACAGAGATTAATCAAGGTTAATTGATATAATAGAGATTAATCAAGGTTAATTGATATAACAGAGATTTATCAAAGTTAATTGATATAACAGAGATTTATATAGATCAATTGATATTATAGAGATTTATCATAGTTAATTGATATAATAGAGATTTATCAAGGTTAATTGATATAATAGAGATTTATTATAGTTAAATGATATAGTAGAGATTGATCATAGTAAATTGATATAATAGAGATTTATCAAGGTTAATTGATATAACAGAGATTTATCCAGGTTAATTGATATAACAGAGATTTATCATTGTTAATTGATATGATAGAGATTTATCAAGGTTAATTGATATAACGGAGATTTATCAAGGTAAGTTGATACAACAGAGATTTATCAAGGTTAACTGATATTATAGAGATTTATCAAGGTTAATTGATATTTATCAAGGTTAATTGATATAACAGAGATTTATCAAGGTTAATTGATACAACAGATTTATCAAGGTTAATTGATATAACAGAGATTTATCAAGGTTTATGGATATAACAGAAATTTATCATAGTTAATTGATATATTAGAGATTTATCAAGGTCAATTGATATAATAGAGATTTATCAAGGTTAATTGATACAACAGAGATTAATCAAGGTTAATTGATACAACAGAGATTTATCAAGGTTTATTGATATAAGAGAGATTTATCACATTAGATTGATATAATAGAGATTTATCAAGGTTAATTCATATAACAGAGATTTATCAAGGTTAATTGATATAATAGAAATTTATCAAGGTTAATTCATAGAAAAGAGATTTATCAAGGTTAATTGATATAACAGAGATTTATCAAGGTTAATTCATATAACAGAGATTTATCAAGGTTAATTGATATAATAGAGATTTATCAAGGTTAATTGATACAACAGAGATTTATCAAGGTTTATTGATATAAGAGAGATTTATCAAGGTTAATTGATTTAATAGAGATTTATCAAGGTTAATTCATATAACAGAGATTTATCATAGTTAATTGATATAACAGAGATTTATCAAGGTTAATTCATATAACAGAGATTTATCAATGTTAATTGATATAATAGAGATTTATCATAGTTGATTAATATAGTAGAGATTTTTCATAGTAAATTGATAAAATAGAGATATATCACATTAGATTGAGATAATAGAGATTTATCAAGGTTAATTGATATAACAGAGATTTATCAAGGTTAATTCATATAACAGAGATTTATAAAGGTTAATTGATATTTTATAGATTTATCATATTTAATTGATATAACAGAGATTTATCAAGGTTAATTGATATAACAGAGATTTATCAAGGTTAATTGATACAACAAAGATTTATCAAGGTTAATTGATATTTTATAGATTTATCATATTAAATTGATATAATAGAGATTTATCAAGGTTAATTGATATAACATAGATTTATCAAGGTTTATTGATATAACAAAGATTTATCAAGGTTAGTTGATATAATAGAGATCAAATAGTGTAAAGAATCTCCATTTACGAAATTAATGTATACAGAGAATCTCTATTAAAAATATACGTATTACATGTACTGTATTATGTATGTAGAAAAACTCAATTTACAATGAAAAATGTAAATAGAGAATCTCTATAGTCTAAAGTCAGTAAAAAGATTTTCTTAAACAGTTCTATGGTACAACCATAGACGACTTTCACATTTACAAAAGTTATTCCCCTTTGCGGGGTCAATCCGGGGTCAACCGGCGTAAGACACTGTTTTCCCTCTATAACCTTACCAACTTTATGGGTCAGTATACTAGAAATAAAATCTGTATGAATACGTTCATTGTGTTTTTTATGTTGCCCCACACCCTTGCAATACAGGTACATATAAAAATTTACCGATAACGTTTGAAGATAAAAAATATTAACAGGTAACTTACAAAGGACAAAGTGGGAAAAATGAGCATTACGCCGACAACGGGAGATAACTCTTAGGAATGTGAAATTCGTCTATTTTAAGCTCTTTGTGTATCAAATTTTTATAGGAAATAGTATATATATAAATCACACATTTATCAATGCCGTCGATTGATAAAGGTGTGCATATAGGTCTTGTATTGGTGAAAAACACTAACTTCAAAGACACCAAACATTACTTATATTCAAGCCCAAAGTTCATCAAACAATATATAAATTTGGGAGCAGAGCAAACACGGACATCTAAAACATCAGGGGTAGGGATCGGAAAATGAAGTGCGTGCACACCTGTTGAATGTCTCATCTCCTTTAACTGATAAACGCATCTCAGTCATATTTGAATCAAATGCCGTTTAAATGTACGTGTTCATCCCCATGCATGTGTAAGTTGTTGGTGTATGCAGTGTATAATTATTTGTATTCAAACAGTTTCAATTTCAAACAGACTGACCTCCCCCTAACTCACACGTGATTTACAAAGTTCTCTGCTGGTTCTTATGGGCCCGAGTAGGGTTGGCATTTCTATAAGGGAGATTACGACAGGGCAAGCAGAGTTCCGGGTGCTGAGATGATGCAATTCGCAATCATCTCTCCGAACTCCATCCTCCGCATTTTACACCAAGCCAATTCGGCTTGGTGTAAAATGCGGAGGATGGAGTCTCCACAAAACTCCAAAATGGAGGGTCAGAGAGTGCAAGGGGTGGGGCCTCTTGTGTTAGATGATGCAGGAGGTGGAGCATAGTGCTTGTCGTAATTTTAGCACGTGCTTATCAGATCTGTCATCTCATTTTCTGATACTCCGTGAGAAGGGAACAATTTAAAAAAATAATTTTTTGCAATATTGAGTTAAATATGGAACAAGTTATTAATTCAAGCACACCTTTATGATAAAACATATATTCTTGTATAAAGTTTAATGAAATGAATTGGGTCCCTAGAATGTTTCCTGGTTTTTATGATATTTTATTAGGTATACCAGGTAGATAATTCTAAGATTTCAAAGTTATCTAACTTATATTTCATGACTATTTAAAATCATTATTGCCTCTTAGATCTCGTCTTATCATGTTTGTGCATGCGTATGGTAGACTCGATCCTTTTTGTCTCATTTCAGATTTAAATGTCGCACAGAAGGTAAACTAAAATGTTGATTTTTTAAAAGTAAAGACCAGGTGATACAAAAACATTACATATTACAACATCTAATTGAATTCTTTTCTAACTTGTGAAGAATCTGAAGGAAAAATATTTGCAAATGTAAATTATATTAATTAGCAAATTACTCAAAATTTGCAAATGAAGATTTTTTTTTCTTTTATCAAAAACATATGCAATATACAACATATATTGGACATAGATTATAACATACATTGCGATTAAAGTTTTTGTGATCATATCAGTAATGATATTACTTCTATATAGGGAAAACCATATAAATATATATATATATATATATATATATATATGTATCATATCTATATATTAACGTTTGATCTTTTATAGCAGTTTCTATACATTCACAAAAATTTTTTGCAGTGATTTTTAAAAAAAAGTACGTATGTATACAAAGGCGGATCCAGGGCTGGCGCACCGGGTGTGCTCCCCCTCCCTCCCCCCCCCCCTTCAGTTTGAAATTTTTGCATGTAAAACTTATCAAGGAAAAAACGTCTCTTATTTGTGAGAACTTGTCAGCTTCCGGGGCCTTCCCCCCCGGACCCCCCAAAAGGATCTAGCCTTAAACCCATTGGGGGCTTCAGTATAGCCACCATACCCTTTGCCTTCTAATGCCCCCCC
>PRKT01000047.1:420589-444907 GCA_003671525.1 Saccostrea glomerata
CCCCCCCCCCCCCGTAAAAAAAAATTCCTGGATCCGCCCCTGGTATAAATTGATGCAAAGACATTCAATGTATAATAAACAGAAAAAAATATGTATATGTTGAATCCAGGTAGCAAATGGGGTCTTATTCAACACCAGCACTGTCCTTAATGAGAACCCCTAGATACCACACATGAGGACTGGTTTCTTCATGTGTTGGATTCATGCAATATTGGCTATGTACACCATAATTTACAATTACGCAGTGAGGTATATATGTATTTATACTGTTACAGATACGCATTGCTTTAATTAAATGGTGTTTTATAAAAGAAAACACTTGTAAATATAAATGTGAATATATGATATGCTATTTTTTTTATCGGTGGACAGGACATACTTGCTACTCTCGGGCACCTGATCACACCTCTCTAGGGTCCGTCTTATTTGATTATATGCCCTGTTCAATTATTTGTGTTCGATTCTCATTTTGTTGTTTCTTATCATGTCGCTTGTTTCTCATTCTTTTTAGAGCAAAAATATAAAATAAAATAAAAAAGTTAATGGCCAGAGTTCTCTTATAAAACAATAAGTTCATTTACTGAATCTATGAACTAATTATTTTTAATTTTTCTAAAATTGAAATTGAGTGAATGAAACTCAGTTATATCTCCCAACCTAAGTTTGTGATGACCAATTGACAGGATCTGATGACATTTGTTTATAAAGTCCATAAAATACTAAATGAGAAACAAAGAAACAGGAAACTGTTAAAAGAAAATAATGAACATCACATTTTAACGAGGGGAACAGCTTTGCTGATTATCTAATTTTTAAAGATAACAGAGACTGACTGAAACAAAATAGCATCAAAATTATTATCTTTTGGTGATATTACATGCAGATATATATAAATAGAGTGATATGTATATAAAGGTGTCAATGAATATCGGCCTCATTACAAAACACCTATTACCACCTGAACTCTGATTGCTGTTGAAGACACTGTCCGATGTTGGAAAGATGCATACTATCGGGCTTGCTTCGGATGCTGAATCTGACCTACATTTTTCGGTTGAGTGGACAGGTTAAAGTTTTTGGTGCAGGTTTCATTTCCAAGTAACTATAAGCCCTATGTTGACCAAACTTGCATGGATGATACATCTAAAGATGCATACTATCGGGCTTGCTTCGGATGCTGATTCTGACCTACATTTTGCGGTTGAGTGAACAGGTTAAAGTTTTTGGTGTAGGTTTCATTTCCAAGTAACTATAAGCTCTATATTGATTAAACATGCATGGATGATACATCTAAGGATGCATACTACTGGGCTTGCTTCGGATGCTGAATCTGACCTACATTTTCCGGTTGAGTGAACAGGTTAAAGTTTTTAGTGAAGTTTTTGGTGTAGGTCTCATTTCCGAGTAGTATATTATAAAGGAAATCATCCCCAAAACCTTGAATCAACAAGGTACGACCCCCGATTGCTATTATATATTCCGCTCGACACGTTACATGTTGACCAAACTTGCATGGATGATACCAGTACATATAAGGATGCATACTACCAGGTTTGGTTCGGATGCTGAATCTGACCTACATTTTCTGGTTGAGTGAATACTGAATAGGTTATGTTTTTGTTGCATGATTCATTTCCAAGTAACTAGGAGTTCTTTAATGACCAAACTTGCATGGATGATACATCTAAGGATGCATACTACCGGGCTTGCTTCGGATGCTGAATCTGACCTACTTTTTGTGGATGAGTGAAAATGTTAGTTTTTGATGCATGTTTCATTTCCAATTAACTATGAGCCCTATAATGAGCAAACTTGCATGGACAAAACATCTTAGGATGCACACTAATTATAACACAATTAGCCAATGTGTTTGGATTAAGAAGACTTTTGTAAGTTCATAGTTTTATTATAAAGTCACAGCAAAGGTTAAACAAACAATGGTGCATGAAAAGTTTCAATTATCAAGATCTCGGAGCTAGGATGGTAAAAGCTCACATAGTCATTATGTCACATAGGTCCCAGAGCTAAGTTCAAAAAAGCTCTAATGGTCCGTCTCGGAGCTAAGTTCGTAAAAGCTCTCATAGTCCATCTCGGAGCTAAGATGTTAAAAGCTCTCATAGTCCATCTCGGAGCTAGGATGGTAAAAGCTATTGATACTCAGTGCGCACATCTTTTGTACAAGAAGCTGCATCATAGGGTTCACATATTTGGTAATAGCAATTAGTTAGTTAGAGTGTCACTTCATTAATATTAATATTGTCCGCCCCTCACTGAAGCTCTGTCTCCCATCTCCTTATAGGATACGTCAGTGTCCTCTGTTTACATTAACATTATGCATCTTGCACATTCTTCAGTTAATTAGATGGCTGCAGCTCTGCACAAAGTGTGATTGGAAGTGTCAATGCTAGAGAACAACACATCGTAAAAACTAATTGTCCGTCAAATCAAGACGCACTGTTATTGTATTCTATCTCCCAGAGTTTGTAAACAAGTTCGTAATTTAAGATATTATTGTCCGTCGCTCTACACACTGATAGTATGAATTATAATTCATAACACAATATTAAAACATAGATAAATGTACTGTACAAATTAATATATCAATTAAACTTATAATTTATACGCTCATTGTGTTACATAATGGACTTGCTTCGGATGCTGAATTCGACATACATTTTTCAGATAAAAGACCAGGTAAAAGTTATGGGTGCAGGCCTATTACTAAAAAACTATAAGGCTTATATAACATTGTATAAACCAAACTTGCACAAATGTTGCATCAAGAGATGAAAACTTTCAAATTTGCTTCAGATGGATTTTGATTACATTTTCATAAAGAAGAACTAGTTTAAATTTTTTTATGTAGATTTATTTCAAAATATCAGATCAAAATTGCTGAAATATTTTCATTTTTGGAATGTACACTTTTTGTTGGTTAATTGTGTGACTTAAATTGTGTGCCTTACTTAAAGACAACATTCGTTGAGGTGAGCTCTGTAATCTCTGATAACCTAGGCCTATGTTTTATTATTGATTTTCTGCTATCACTTGAACGCAAGCGTTACTCTAAACAAGCACCTAGGTATGACACTGATTTTTTTCAATATTCTCTATATAATGAGAAGTTTAATCAGTGGCGGTTCGTTTTTACTTTCCCTGGGGATAGTAATTATAATAACAAGGCGTCTACGTGCGTTTAAATTTCAAATTTGGAAAATCAGTTTGGTTTTCAACAGTTCAAACTGTGAGGAGAGGAGAAAATGGCAATACTTGATACATGTACTTCGCACCTTATTTCGCCTCTAACTTTTGTTAACCCAGTTTTTAAAATTGTTCCCTATTTTTTAATAAAAATCTTTATATTTCTTATGTTTTAGCGATATAGAACGAAGTTAGACCCGTCACCACCCAGTGAAATATTGAATAAGTGGCAATAATTAGTCATTTAAAATTTCCCGCCATTATAATTCGATTTCCAGTCAGCGGAGGTAGAAAAAGCCTACAACATGTCAGCCTTTGGCAGTTTGGCATTGTCGTCAGTCTCAGTTGTAAAGTGAAAAAAATGTAAACAAGAAGCCCGAGGGGTGAATGTGAAAAAACAACAATGGTAGACAGGACAAGTCTGACTCTTTTTGCATTCGGAATATTCTTTGGATTCAGCGTTACGTATTTGTATTCGTTTTACAGCCGTGTGAACATTAATCATTCCCCAACACAGAAATCCAACCCAGGGTTTATTTTCGGAGGGTTTTTCCCTCAAAGTCCACACAGTCACGGGGAGAATGATAATGTAGCCGGTCCTAATCAGATCATTGAATGGGCTGACCAACAATTCAGCACCCACTCAGGTAGTGTTCTCTGCTAATGACGACTGTTTATCATGTTTCTTTAAAGCGGATCTTAGTTTTTCCGGTGTGTTTAAAGGTACAGTTTACGTGTATTCCTGATAAGGCTTCGTTTGACCTTACCAAATAGGATCTATCTCTTTAGGGAAACTCTAGTGATAACAGATAAATAATTTCAAAATGTTTAACATGTTTAAAGGCATTGATTTTCCATGTATAGCATGTATACAGATAAGTCCACATGACTCGAAGATGATAATCTTTTGATCTATCTATATATAGCTTGTTTTACTGCTTCAAAATAGCTCTT
Organism: Saccostrea glomerata; assembly: GCA_003671525.1. Classification (NCBI taxonomy): domain Eukaryota; kingdom Metazoa; phylum Mollusca; class Bivalvia; order Ostreida; family Ostreidae; genus Saccostrea; species Saccostrea glomerata. Next base: position 424,745 of record PRKT01000047.1, read on the forward strand.
TTTATCATAAAATACTTTTTTATTAGACAAGTTGGGTTACATCATCACACTTACATGTATGCACAATTTTTTTTCAACATGTAAAAAGTTGCACTTGACAGGTCTTGTCTATACCTAAGAAGTGTAGCTATTTTAAAATACATATACAGTAAAACACAGTTATAGCGAAGTCCTGGGGAATAGTGAATTTAATTCGCTATATCAGTAATTCTTTATATCAGTATAACGAATTCGTATAATCATAAATAGGGAATTCACAATATGCATGTTTTCCCTCAAGTATTACTACCAAACATGTTAGTGAAGCAAATATTACAAAACATACCCTAGATAACTAAGGTTTTGATATGAATTGAATTTTATATACAAAAGCTAATAAAGTCAGTTCAACCTATCAAATTTTGATATCTTTGAAAGTTCGTTATAAAAGATGTAAATTTCATTATATTTAACCTCAATGGGACTCAAAATCAGTTTGCTATATCCTTAAATTCATTATATCAGAGTTCGTTATAACCGTAAAATTTTACAAAGATTTGTTAAGAATTTTGCCGGGGACCTAGAACGACTTTGCTATATCCGTGAATTCGCTATATCCGTGTTCGTACTAAACGTGTTTTACTGTATTGGGTATTTAAACCAACTTGAAGTAGATACTAGTGTTGTCAAATCGGTTGAAAATCAGAATCAATTAATCGGTAACATCGTTTGACCCTAATCAACTGATCATTGGCCAATAATCGAATCGATAACCCTTTGCATAAAATAGGCATTATATTTGATATAAAATTTAGAATTTTATTTTTAGATAATGTAAGTATAAAAGGTGCATTGTACAGATCTAAATTCTAAAAACAGTATATATGCAGTTTGATTAACAATTTCTAAATACAGACTTTTGCATGATTAGGAATTACTTGGCCTGGGAAACATAAGCATTAACAGATCAGGTTTTAATTTACATTATCATCTAAAATATATATCAAATTAATTTTTTAAACTGTCATAAGACATTTAATATTGCAAATCCTTGTGATTACACATGAAATGAAAAGTGAATTCCCCCCAAAACTGATATATTTCATTAATACAAGTAGTTTAGTTTCTTTAGTTTAGAAATACAATTAGATAAATCTATCATTTGATTATCTTATGATTTATTTTAAACAGATTTTAAGTACATGTATTTTAGAATAGGTAGTAGAGGACAACACTTGGAAAATATATATTTTTATAACAAGAGCCTGTTCTTGAAATAAAAGTGAGAAAACTATTAAAAAAAAGGATATGCGCTGAAATATACCGATTAATTGATTGTTAAAATCTCCAATCGATTGTCTAAAATCGACAGCCTTTCCGACCGATCATCGATTATAAATCGATCATCGTGACAACACTAGTAGATACATCTACGTACTTTAAGAAATAGAAGTAATAAACAAGGCACATATTTAAAACAAGTTAGACTATTTATCATGTTATGCACTTGAACAACAAAATTGGAATGTTTTTAACATGCACTTTGGAGAGTTGGAGACAGAAGACAAAGTGCATAAAAAATCCTCCCCAAAACCGTTTATGTCAGAATGCATGAAGATGAGTTTTTTTATTCATTTTTGAAAGACATTTTAAATTTCTTATTATGTACCTTTGATCCTTTACCATGAGAAACTAAAACTGAGTGTAATTGATTAATATACCATGATTACAGAAATTTACAATCGAAACATAATTTTTTGTCAAGATTTTTTTTTATGAATCATCTTGCAGTGAAACTTAGTTCTCTCCATATTATTGTGCTGTTAGATGTACCTGAATGCAACAGAAAATTTTAAAATTCTTACTTTCTTTAAACTTGTTAAATTTATGAAATTCACAAATCTTTCGATTTTTTCCCCCTGATGATTTGACCAGGGAAATAAGTAAGTCCAATTCCTGATTCTGGCCAATTGTATGATCAACCAATTATTAATTAATTTACATGTAAAATTTTTGTCAGTGAGCTGTGTCGTGTGGTTATTCATGGAAATGATAACTTTCTATAACTATATGCTTACATTAGATCATGTTGGATTGCTATGAGCAGAGGAGATAATGTACCATCACTAATACACTAAATTAATCAATGCGAGGCAGGATTTGGATCTTCTTCCTTCAACAAACTTTAAATTGTCTGTAACTATAATCATAATAATCATTATGTTTAATCAGAATTTTTCAAGTTGCAAAGGGGAGTGGTGACGTATCCATATGAGTGAAAAAAATTACATGGGATATTATTAAACACAAAATACAATCAATCCTCTCATCTTTTGCTTGTTTAAGATAAAAATTTCTTTACTGATACATAGTTTTGATTCCTTCCTGTGAAGTAAAATGATTCCACAGTAATCAAGTTACAGTATAAGAAAGTTACGCTAAAATCTCTAGAAGGGGCAGACAACTCACACTGATTTGTTCACGTTGATTATTTAACCTTCAATAGACCGAGAAGAGAAGGGTCATGTCAACTACGCTCAGACAGCTTATTTAATCAAATGATCGATTGTTCAAGAGGTCATGGAGGAAGGAGGGGGGGGGGGTGCTAGAGGATTGAATTTCTTATTGATGTACTTAGGTTGTCTGGATGAATTGTATTTATACATGTAACATGTGTAATGCAAACTGTTCATACATGTATTGACTTGCACTTAAACACTATCTGCTTGCTGAGACACCTTAAAGTATTCTTTAAATTACAACTCATTGATTGAAATGCAATACATTTATCATCACCAAGCCCGGCATGAAATCAACAATACTGTCGGGAAGATACTTTACAGATAATCATGATAACAATATGGTATTCTTCTTTAAAAATTGCAGCACATGTTTGGTGGGTGAATATTAATCTCATCTATAGATCCAATATTTCATAGGATGAGGCCTGTGTGCACTTTTTATTGTGCTATAAAACTCTTATGTCTTAGAGCTAAAAGGAAAACAACTGTTTAAATAATGGTTGCTATAATCTTAACAATAGTCAACACATGTGCTGTTTGGATTAATCAACTAAAATAATTATCCTTGAAGATTTCCTTTCTAGACTCAGTCATATTAATTGACAAACTAATTAAGAATTTTTTATGAAATTATTTGATTGGTACTATACATAGCTGTTTTTCTTTAATTCAGTACCGGTATATGATAAATCCGTTAGATAAAGTGTCAGAAGTTGTGCATTGGCTTATTTAAGTTCTGATCAATGATGAAATGCAAGACTGTTTAATATTCTCATGGTTCAAAAATAAGCTTCAAAAATAAGTTTTACATAGTATTTGCATAGATACCAAAAAAAATGTAAATCAATTTTTTTTTGGTGTGGCTATGGGCCCCTACCATGACTCAAAACTAGTTAGGCCTCCCCTTTTAACGATTCCTGGATCTGCCACTGTAGTCATTATAGTAGCCATGCCTTTGAGTGTGTTTTTTCCAACACATTTGTTCTATTATGAGTTCCCCGTTTTTCGTTACAGAGGAGCTTTCAGAGGTGGCCCAAGTATTGGAAAAGAAAGTACGAGTTCTGTGTTGGGTGATGACCAACCCCACAAATCACCAAAGTAAGGCTCGCCACGTCAAAGCAACCTGGGGCAAGCGCTGCAACAAACTGCTGTTCATGAGTTCTACTGCTGATGCTTCGTTGCCGGCCATTGCTCTGGAAGTCAAAGAGGGACGGAATAATCTCTGGGCAAAAACCAAGGCTGCCTTCAAATATATTTACCAGAATCACTTCAACGATGCAGAATGGTTCATGAAGGCTGACGATGATACTTATGTTATTGTGGAAAACCTTAGGTAAATACTTTTAAATGCATTTAATTTGTACAATGTTTTACTTAAGGAATAACTGTCTAATTTTTTGATTTCATTATGTGATCAATTGAGTGCTTGCATAATAATTTGCATAAATGTTGTTTATGCATAAAGTTATCATCCAAGCCAATCGATTGATCATTGTCATGAAATAAAAAAATCTGACAGTTATTCCTTATATTGACATGCTCCTGATTCTGATTTGTAAATCCACATGCTACAAGCCCAGCTTCTATCTCTTTTTGTCCCGCCCCGCACGTGTTTTTTTTTAACTGCGTCTGTTAATGAACCAGAACTTTTATGTAGAAATAAAGTACATGAACTATTTGTAATTTTATCGCGGACAAAGACATTGAAAATGTAAATAAAGTGTATTAAATGTTTCATGTCTGTAATTGTTTCTTTTATAGCTGTGTTTTAATTCCTCATTCCCTTGAGAAAGACATTGAGTTTTGCAAAGCCCATTAAACATTGATATCTAGGTTTTATTATTTTAAATCCTTATATATGCTTAAGAATTTATCAGCAGAATTAAAAGCAAGAGAAAATATTTCTTTCTTTTCTCTCTCCTCTGGTCAGTGAGTCTTTTGATTATACCTTCTGTTGAAGTGGACTTCCATTTTTATGTTTTCAGTAATAACTTTGTCTGAGAAGCTTATAGATGTATAGCTAAAATCTTTATTGTCCATGTTATCATAAAATGAATATCTTTCTCCTACAGTAGTTATAGAAATTATCAATAGACCTTACTAAAGCGAGAGGAAAGGTTTGCGTTCGGACTTTTGATATATTAAAGCTGGGAACACAGGTATTCAGTTTAGCTGATACAATTCAGGGCTTCAGGTCATAGGTAATGAAAATATTCCAGTTATAGAATAAACTCTGATAAGACGATATCACTTTGGTACGAACATTATGAACAAACCAGAAAACAATTAAAATATCAAGAAGTATGAAGTTTATGAACTAGCTACCCCACTTTATTAAAAATAATTACAAATGTACACGTCTTTAAGTGTTTCTGACAGCAATAACACATTCACTGTATATGTATATATGTACTAGAGACAGATGGTAATATCTTGCATAAAATCTTGCTGTTATTATGAAAGGTACTTAAGAAACAGGATGTTTAGTTTAATGTGCATGTTAAATGTTAAAATAAATATGACTGCACCGTTTTGTCACACTGTTCTGATTTAAACTCAATCTGAAGCAGTTACAAGTACATACTGTATATCCATTCCTTAAAATACACATTGTAATCTAAATAAAATTATCAAAGAAGTATGAAATTAAAGGTGTCATTCCACTATTCAATATTTTTTACTGTAAGAAATAATAAGTAAAATGTAAAATACTGAAATTTAGTCTATCAACATGTAGTTCATTGAATCAAAACTTGTAATCAGTCAGGAATTATATACGGAAATGTGAAATAAAATAGGTAAAATTTGATTTCAGTTGAGTACTTAATAGGACTGGCTCTTATTTTTGAATCTTGGATAAATTGTGATATTTTCCATCTGGAATTATTACTACATAAACTACTCCAACTTGGAGTCCTATTCAAAAACAACATAATTTGAGTACATAAATTTGTAAGAACAATTTTACTGTACATCACACTACATGTAATATACCGTATAATCCCTATTAACCGCCCCTGCCCATATAAGCGCTCCCTTAGGTCTTTTTCAATTGTCAGGAAATAAGTGCAGCCTGTAGGTGATTAAAATCAACTAGAATCTTATCAAAAAATGAAGAAAGTGAAAATGAAATTTGTTTATCATCCAATTTCTTGGTGGAAAATGAACAATTTAGCATAATTTGAGTGGATTATCTTCACTTAAAGTAAAGTTAAACATTATTTTAGCTGTTTCTTGTTTCTATTTTTATTTTCAAATGATTTTTTGAAGTTAAAATAGGACATTAAATATCATAAAGAAAACACCAAAATAACCGCCCCCTTTTTGCAATTTTCTAAGCGCCTGGGGCGGTTAATAGGGATTATACGGTATATCAAATGCTAGTATCTTGTGTAATACTATCTGTACAGTGCGAGGATTTCCAAATTAGCCCTACAAAAACTGTCAATTGATTGACATTTATTTTAAATCCCTGACCAAATTTTTGATCTGTATGTGTGGTCCCTTTTGATATTTATTGCTATTTCTTATTCCCATCATTCCATGTTAACTTACGTAGATGTGCATTCATTGCTTTTTGTGAGATATTTGTCCTTTCTCACTTAAACGATACAAAATATCAACTAAAATTATTTTAAGGTATAAGATAAGAGAACACCTGTTTGATAAATGATGAAATGCATGACCTTGAAACATCTAGGAGATAATTAAAGCAATTTATTTGATGAATTAGTTAAATGAAGGCACAATGAACAACGCAGTTCATAATGAACATACTAGGGAAACTGATTGATGATATTGCTGAAATAGAAATTTACCATAGGTCATGTAGGTATTACAATGAATTTCAATTTCATATATGAAACACACACTCAGCTAGCTTTCTTTACTATATTTAATTAAGTAGATATTTATGGGATGAAATTCTTTCATAAATCAATCAGTATTCATGGTAAAGTGAGGAACTTAATTAATTATTATTAAATGAACGAGTGAATAAAAATTTGAAAATAATAATCTCTCTATTTATTGTATATTATCTTAAATATTTATAGATAAATAAAGCTTACCATGCTATTTATCCCTTTTTTAAACTGTATGTATTTTGTTGAAGAAATAAAATCCAGTGTTATGAGAGACAAGTACTTCTTGTTAATAGCATGATTAAGAGAGCATGCTATAAAATGAACATTAAGGTTGAATTATTTCTTTTTGTATCACTGTGTATCAGTTTTACTATAAGTCAAGTTTTACATGTATTGATCAAGTAAATCAAGCTAGATATTAGTATACATTAACCACATTACATGTTCAGTGAAATATAGTGGAAAGAAACATGCATCAAAGTGTAAGGGGAGGGGGTGTCAGTGATCATAACGGGTACTCAGTTGAAATGAAAAGACAGCTAGTTTGTATTTATGAGATAATGACTTCCTTGAAATAGTACACAATGTACTATGTAATTCATGTTAACATCATCTTGAATTGTCACTTTGAACAGATTTTATTGTGTCTGGCCATTGATAAAAAATCTGCTTTTAAAATAATTACCAAAAAATAACAAACAAAAAAAGGAGTAGAAGGCAGGTACTGAATAACCCGCCACATCTTAAATTCACCTAAGATCATACTAGATATACCGGTATGACCTTAAATTGTATTGATTGGTATGAAATCCTAGACAGATTCACCTATTCATATAGAATATGCTGTCAACATTTAGACTAATCTGGATGTATAGTTATAAGTGATATATAATTATGTATTTTTTATACCTTTCCTTTATCATAATTCTCATCAAAACCACTAAGCAGACAGTTACCTGTATAAATGATCCTGATTATGGATTCAGACCATTCATCTATACTGTAAAATAGTAAAAACTATGCTGATCAAAATCTCAGCCTTATACATAACAGCTGTCTCACGGGCCTCTTTCAAGTGTAAATTTAAAGCTAATTAAATAAAATGAATATGTTAATTGGGTAGGTAAATGTTGTCCCTAATTTTGGACATCAAATAACTCAAAGAAAACATATTCATTATTCAAGTCGAAATATTTCTCTTTCAAATTTTGCTGCAGATATTTCCTAGCGGACAAGAAGACACAGGAACCAATGTACTATGGTCGGCGGTTCAAACCTTACGTCCCCCAGGGCTACATGTCAGGTGGGGCGGGCTATGTCCTCAGCAAGATGGCTCTCAAGAAGTTCGTGGAGAAGGGAGTGGACGATCCAAAGTTTTGTCGGGTGGATGCGGGAGGGGCGGAGGATTTGGAGTTTGGAAAATGTATGCAGAGAGTGGGAGTGACTGCAGGTGAGGTCAGGAGGAGGTCAAAGGTCAAGGTCAAATGTAAATTGTCAGTATATGTAAGAATTGAATGGTAAATATCAGAACTGCTATGCAATAGACTCCAATCAGAATCAAGGTAGAAAAAAAATTGCATGCCAATGGTGAGAAAAGGTGTAAAGTACAACACACCTGTTATCAGATCAGGAAGCTATGATTGAGGAATGGTCATAGAAGTAGATAAGCAGGTCTGGACGATTTCCAATATGGAAGTCAAGAACGATAACCGAAAGTTGCTAAAAATGTACATCAAGTACATGTACATGTAATTATTTTTCTGTCCAATCAGACAACAGCATTTTTACACACCCCAAAACATATTTTTTAAAAAGAACAAAGGGATAACACTAACACGTGCTTTTGTTTTTTTCATCAGAAAGATTTTTTTAACAAAAAATATTTAGAAGTAAGATGAAAACTTTCGAAGAATAAGGTATTCCCCACAAATTTACTGTGAACAACCTTGACATTTTTATCTCAGTAAAGAAAAAAAAGTATTGCACGATAGAATGTAATCGTTTACAGAGGTATAGATCGCACCAGCAAGTTTTTATCAAGTTCATGCAATCATAACATTTACCAGAATATATTATATGTTGGTAAATATAATTTTGCTTAGCCGTCCGATTTACATTGATAATGCTTAAATTCCGTGTGTCTAGATCAACTCACACAAGTGTTTATCATATGGACTATACACATATAGTTTTAAATTATGACGGGTTTCATGGGCGCCGAATACTTAGCTATGCAGACTTTAAATGGGCATAAGGAAAGGCGTATAACATGGAGAAAAGAGAATCCTGTAATTATACAAGAATGCGTTTTATCCCAATATCTTACCTCACATATCAGAAACTGCATGGACTATTTTGTAATAAACACTCAAAAATGATAAAGACTGATATCTTTTCGATAAGATTTTTATGTCAGGCTCTCAAAACTGGAAATTTACCGTATTTATATCAAATTTTTAACGTGATCGAGTTAAACTTTTGGGATTGCTACCTCCTAGAGACAGATTTTTATTTATCCCATTTAAACATATTCTAAGTTTTCAAGTCGTGTTTGTTCACGGTAGAATTGTCATAAATATCATATAATTCCCAAATGCACATAAAGTTTACAAAATGTTTGTTCTAAAAAAATCTTTTCAGCAAAAAACTAAAAAACCACGTGTTTTATTTATTTTCTCATGGGTTTGTCTAAATGCTGTTAACTGATTGGTCAGAAGGATTAGTGCCTTGTTTATTTTGTGTATTAATAGCAATTCACGGTTATCATTCTTGACTTCCTTATTTAGAAATCGTCCAAACCTGATAAGGAAGCTAGTAGTGGAATTTACGAAGTAAAAATAGATAAGGATGCAAGGTGGAATAGTGCTGCCATTAGGGTTAAAATTAATAAGGATTGATACAAGGAGAAATTTTATAATTATTAGGGTAAAATTTGTATAGAAGCAACTGTTACTTTTATTTCCTTGAGGATAAGTCCATTTTGATTTAGTTTCAAACATGCCAATTAATTTATTCTCATATTAGTTCAGCAACACACATGATGTTTTGCAGCTTCAGATAACTTATTTAGAAAATAAACTTAATTGTAAGGAAGTCATGTTTACAATGTATATTAAACAGGTCGTAAATGAAAACCCTGAGTACCCAACTCCTTGAACACTGAAGACATTTGTCAAAGCTTATTCTTGTGATTTTAGCCTTCAGTTTGGGCCTAGAACACAATAATAAAAAAGAATACAAAATCTACTTAAATTAAATCCTTTGGCAGTTTTTGTTATTTCAGGTTAAAGCCATGTGTCACTTTCATTGTTTATTTGATTGAGTTTATAAGTAAGAGCTATGTATTATTATGATTGATATTTCAGGTGACAGCTTGGACAAGCTGGGGCGGGAGAGATTCATGCCATTTGTACCAGAACACCACTTAATTCCCGGGATCCTCCCCAAAGATATGTGGTACTTCTCTTACAACTTTCACCCAGTCAAGCAGGTAAAAAACTCAGACAGTCACACAAAATGCTAAATCATAGTCTGTAAAAGCATATAAAAACTCAACAGTTTTAAAGCAGGTGTTTAGAATATACTTGCTTATTTCATAGACAGTGCTTCAAATATAAGTTTGCAGTGCTATAATGGCAAATTATGAATTTCTGCGCATTGAACTTTTAGGGTTGGCCTGTGTATTTAATGCATGAAGATGAATATTATGTCATTGCTCGAGTTAGTGAAATAGTGATTTGCCTTTTCAAAAATAGTTGAACATTATAAAAAAGTCATTCTTAGGTACTATTAACTTTACAGCATTGTTTGAATTCTATAATTGTGTATGCTTCTGTATCTTTGACAGGGACCAGAGTGTTGCAGTGACTATGCAATCTCATTCCATTACGTGAACCCCAATATGATGTATGTCCTAGAGTACCTCATTTATCATCTAAAACCATACGGTATTAACACCATCACCAAAATAGAAATGGAAGATCCAAAACCTGAACCTCAGAAAATGATCCGAGTTGACAAGGAGGAAAAAACAACAACAAAAAAGACTGAGACTTCTGCAACAGCAAAACGCAAAGAAGATCCTGCAAAAAATACCCTAGCCCCAACCCCTCTCCCCACGAAAGGGGGGAATGAGGCAGAGCAGAAAAAGACATTGGCCCCAAAACTGGACATACCTAAGCCTGGGAGGTAGGGGAGGTAACAAACCCCCACGGTAGTGCTAGTGATTATATGTTTGGATTATATGACTGGAAAGATGCTATTTTCATTTTTAGAAGTGGAATTTGGATTGTTATGAAATAAATGTGTAAGATTTAATGGATGAATTTTGGTAAAAGTTGATGAATAGATAGAATTGTTAATGTATACTTTGTTCAGTAAACTGCTTGCCAATGTTGAAGATTTATGACCATTGTTATTGTTTTAAATGACATGCTTATCTTGTTATTTTGTGTATAGTGCTGTTGCAGAGAAGAGTTTGTTGCAAAAGAAATGACTATATACATTGCACATGTATATCAAAATACAGAGAATTATTTTTTATACAGAATGAAGGAATAATTTATAATCATTGTATGTAGATATTGGGCTTAATTTAGAATTATAGTTTTTATTTTTTTTTTAAATTTTGGTAGTTTCAGACTGGGTGTATGAGTTGTTTCCCTTTGGTTGCAGTATAATGTTTTGAGAAAAATTCAATTGAAGTTATTGGGGTAGAAACAATAATTAATGGATTACCGGTAGTTATATTCTATATTCAGCATTATATGCGTAGCAAAAAGATTGACAATGTTCCTCAAAGTGCAGAAGTTTACATATGTAACATATGAGTGTGGTTTTGTTATCTGTTTTATTAGAGTCATTCAATGTTCTTTTTCTTTTAATCCGTTTCCAATAGTCAGTGTTCGGAATATAATGAATTTATATGTATCCCAGTATTATAGATGTCCTAGAAACTTCATATGACATTGTGTTTGATAATTTATAATTAGATTAACTAAGTCATACATACATGACGTATGTACTACTGTTATTTTCATATTGGTTTTAGTTTCAACGCACTGAAACTGAAAACAATTTTTCCCCACAGCGCCTGTTTTGCATGCCCAGAGTAACAGAGTTTTGTCAAAAAGATAATGCCATTTTTTAAAAGTTCATTTGAATATTGTCTTGTGATTTTTAATGTTAAACGTATTTTATACTGTAAGCATAGTGTATTTGCCTTTTTAGCTCCTTAAAATGTTAAACTAATTCAAGTACAAACTTAAATGTTCTGCAATTATATGCATAAATAAAACCATTACAAATGCACTAAATCAAATCCTTGCTTACTCAATGTTCAAAAAGTAATTTCCACCAATTATCATACAGGCTAAATGGAATACATTTGCAGTAAACACTGTAATAAAAAAAAAACATGACATTACAGCAGCAATGCATTCAAATCTTGGACTATGTCTGCAATTAAAGCATGGGTACAAAGCACTTTTAGCACTATAAACCAACTTTTATTCGCGACGACTATATTGTGATTTACTTGGGGGAACTAGTTTGTGACAATTAATTTTCATGATCAAGCTTTTTGCTGGATCTGTTGTTAATAGATGCAGAGACTTTAAAGACCTGTTCAGGGCGAGGAAAATTCGCAATAAAGAGGCTCTCATGGACTTTGCAAAAATTTAATGTGTGACCAATTACAATTCATTTTTCTTTTGTGCTTTGTATAAGAAAAATTTCAAATTTGATACATTAGAAACTTTAAACATGTTTTATTGAATTATCCAATATAAGGATTATGCATCAAGCTAGTAGTTAAACTTTATATCAAATTACCATCAAAATGTGTTGTGACTTCTCTTTGGATAAGTGTGTTGTTACTTTTATTTAAACTTTTACTTTGGATATGTGTTACTTTCTATTTGTAGTTACTTTCACTTTGGATGGGTTACTTTCTCTTTGAATGAGAAAGTGAATAGAATTCTATGTTTATTGTGATGAAACGCATATGTTCTGTTGAGTCAAAATTTATGTGGTAATACTTAGTGTTAACCATCAAAAACATTTAAAATTAAGTTTTTTAATTTAGTTTTGCACAAATTTTAAAAAATGCCACCACTTGTTACCAGTATGTATGTAAATCTCTTACTGATGCACCAACGACTGATCAGAAATCAAAACGTACTGTATTGTCCATGTTATCTATGGTGTTCAAACATAGAACTAGTCAGCATATTTTATTTAAAAGTTCTTAGTATAAAGAGTGTATTACTTGTATCTGTACAGTTTGTTTTGGCAGTAAGACCTTGTTTGTGTTTTGGTTGTTCAAGATGTAATTTCCATCATGCAGGTAGCCTTGATGTAGCTAGTGAAACATAAGGATGCTAGAGTTGTCTTTCATTAGAATCTTCTTAATGCTATTTCTAAAAATAAAAGTCTCGCTAAAATGACATATATAGAGAGGGGAAGGGGAGAGGTAGAAAACTACAGTTTTTAAAAATATTGCTGAATATTCAGTATACACTTATACTCTATTCGGGGAATTAAGTTTTTCATGAATACCCTTTATTCTCAAAGGTAAATAAGTAATTGTAATTATATCTTTATGTTTTGACTAATGTATGTGTTCCCATTTCGCCTTAACTGTGAAATTCAGTTAAGAAAAAGTTAAAAAGTACTAAGGCGAAATGGGAATTTTAGCATTTGTTAATATTATTACTGGGTTGATATATAAATTTTAATGATAATTTTTTAGATTGAATTTAACATTTAATAGGACAGAGCATACTCTGCTCATTGTTATTCTTAAGATTTGCAGAAAGAATAAGTTATAATCGTAAAATTGAGATAATTTATTATTTAATTTGCCATACAGCATATTTATAATGTACTGGCAGGAAGCTCTTATGGCTCGTATGGTACAAATGAAATTTAAATCAATGATGTAAGTTTTTTTTAGGGTGACCAATTATATTAATGAGAGAGAACTATATATTAGATATTTTGTGATCTGTTAAAACTCTGAAAGTATTTTATATATTTAATAAATGAACTTTAAAAATCTTTTTCAGCAAATTTTTTTTATTGTACAGTTGGTCTTTACTAAGAAGACTTGGTAGTTTTAAAACTACAACTTAATTTTGATATCTCAAATGTATCTAAAATAGACGAATACCTAGAACTGCTTTGGAAATAGTCCCAGCTGACAAAGCAGGTAATAACAATGTTTTTGTTCGTAAAGCTCATTAATATAAATGTAATTGTATCAAATACATTATAAAGGGGAACTTGGATTTAATACTACAAATTGTAATCTAACTTATACTCATATGCATTGCTCCCTTTCTAAGGAGGAAATTCTTCAGAAATATATATGTCAGTTTTGAAAATTTTTAATATTCCACACAACCAAAATGAATTTGAATAACAATATCTATAATTTATCCCAAAACTTTATAAAAATCCTTACAAAGATACATAGCTGGTCCCAGTAAATGTTCTACCGAGTTCTTTCTTTACTCCTCACTAAGATATAAAAATTAGTGAAGTAGAAACTTCAAGAGCATTGTTCTACAATTCGTGAAGTGGTAAACCAGAAATGGATACTAGAATATTCTTATGAACTTTTGGAACATGCATTTGAAATCACAAAATTTTACCAAAATCAACAACATAAGAATTCAGGGCTTATGAACTTTATATACAACTATTTCCCAAGACCAAATCTGAAACTTTAGTCAAAATTTCAAATTGATTTAACTTTTGAACTAATTTTGATAATAAAATAAAATTTTCATCTGTCATATGTTTGAATTGAAATGTTACGCATAATTATAAATGTTTTAAGGTTTCACCAAAGGTCAACATGTCCCAAAAAATATTTTTACAATAACTCCGAATCTATGTGGTTTTTCAAGTTTAAACTTTTACAGATTATAAATATATTGATTAACAGATAGAATGTATCACTTGATAACACATACTTAAAAAAGAATATTTATCGAGAAAATTCTTTCTAAAAAATGCATATACTTTTACAAAATACACCTAAGTACATCCGAACTTTCAGTGAAAGTCATAATTGCAAAAGCAAAATATGTTTAAACAATGGAGGGCAGGTTGGAGCTCGATAGCCTCTGGAAAGTTTTCCCTATTTATTTTGTCCAAATGTTAAGACTTGAAACCGAAATGACAACGCAAATGGCGAATTTTATAGGGGTCTTTTCTTAATACATATCATGCTTTCAACCTTTCATCCTTTCAGAGACCATTCACGTCCAATTGCCCTTCCTTGATAAACATAAATTGTTTTCTACAATAATGGTTTTCACTAAAAGTACAGCATAAAACAGGTGCATTTTTAAAAAATATATATATAAAATTTGGGTATATTTTTTCTAAAAAATTATATATATATATATTTTAAAATATTATTTTTCAAATGTTTCTTTGTATCATTTACTCGATAATATATTTATACACTGTAAAAGTTTTAACTTTATACATTAGATAGTTTTGGAGCTATTGTAAAAATAAATTTTTGGGCATTTTGACCTTTCGTGAAACCTTAAGCTAATAAATAAAACTAACAATATTAAGATTCAAAATTTTGAATGAAGTCTGTTCTCAGTTTATAGTCTTGAGGCCAGGCTTTTTGACATCATTGACAGCTGCTTTTTCAATAAAAGAGAACTCGTAAATTTATTTACCTTGTCATTGGTCATTTGCAAAATTATTTTGTTAAAACACATTCTGATTGCACACACAAGTACTCTGAAGTTGGCATAAAAAAGATGCTTGAGTTTCTGATTGACAATATCTATGTGGTTTTTGGAGACCATTTCTTCCAACAATCTATTGGAAATCCCATGGGTACCAATTACGTCCTACTATTAGCAGACCTTTTTTTTTGTATCCATATTAAGCAGTGTGTTTTCAAAATCTTTTACGTGAAAAGAAAAAAACACTTGCCGTTGAGGTCAAATCGACTTATTGTCAATTAACAATTCCATTCATATGTTGACACGATACATACCGTTCAGATGAAATAAAAGATACCAAAGAGTTTGACACATCTGATTCATATATGGATATCCTACTAGAAAAAGACGTTAATGGTTACATGTATCAAAAAACAAAGCTTTATGATAAACGTCTGATCTTTAAATTTTCAATTGTCAACTCTCCTCCTTACTCTTGCAGCAATACTAGTATACCTTTGTCACCTGCATATGGAGTCCATATCTCTCATCTGATTCGATACATGTTCTACGTATAAACAATTTCTAAAACGAGGTAAGCAATGGACAAACAAGTTAATGAAGCAAGAATATCTTCAGTCTCAGTTAAAATCATCATTTCGTAAGTTCTATGGTCGATACAATGACTTTGTCAGCAAATACAATTTATCATGATTTCAAATGCTGACCGACTTTTTTTATACCGATTAGTAAGCCATTATTTACACACTGAGTTGTCCAGGAATGGTCAGAGACCAGAAGAGCTTATTCGATAGTAATGCGTCCGACGTCCGTCCGTCTGTCTATCTGTGTAGTTGTCCGCCTGAAATCCACCTTTTCTCCGCCTGGAATATTTCGTACGGGAGGAGAGAAAAGTGTTGTTAAATTCTATCATGAGCAGTTATCTTCTACAGAACTATAACCATCGCACCATACTACAGAGATGTTCATACTACAGTACTGACCCACCTGTTTTACCAATGGGAGGAAGGGGGGAGGTATTTTTGGTCTTTGGTTTGCCTGAATCTGTATAAAATGTTGCAGGTATAACATAGATTTGGTATCATCAAGTTTTAATTACCATTTAACTTTCTGAAAGTTTTTTTCTATATAAAAATCATATGGAAAAAATATGTTTATTAATTCATATACATTATATCTATATACCAGTATATAATTTAATAATTTACATTTGTTTTTAGCAAATTCATTAACAATAACACATAGCACCTTCTACTAAAAGTCAAAATGACAAAGAAATTAATTTATTCCTACTACATGTATATTGTGATAAAGAACTACAACTATTACATTATGAAATTCTACATACAACATTCTAAAATCCTACATTCTTATTTTGTCTTCGAATACAAAAATGAAGATATTGAACACAATAATGAAATATAAAAAAATAAATACAGATTATGTATTGATTACTAATAAATGTACAGATGTATGTAAGTACCACTTACAGTTTGTTGTTAGTTATATAATTCAGAAGAAATATGAATGTATGTAAAAAATTGATGTAGAAGAATATATAGATCCTTTGTGAATTTATAACAGAAAAATACTTATCTGAAAATACTGTATAATGTATTTAAGAAGTGCATTATACTATAGAAGCAGTGGGATAACTAGTTAAAGTATTTTCAATAAGTAACAGAGTATTTGTCATGTTTGTAAAATGTAGTTACATGTACCTTTTTGTGTGATAATTTGATTAAATACTGGTTATCATGCAATCTAACTTCATATTAACCATCATCATAAAACAAAAAGAAACAACCAAATGATACTTGTTTGATATGCCAAAAAATTTAATATTAATTAATACAATGTAAATCAACAAATCAAATACTGTAATTTCATTAATTAATGCCCCCCCCCCTTTCCTGACAATTTTTTAAAACAATATGTATCAGAATTAATATTAATTACTGTAGATTCCTTAATTATTTTTCGTGAGTACTTTTTATCGCGAACTGGGTCTTTGATGTTAAATCGCGAGAATTAAAATTCACAAATGGACAGTTGATCAACAGAATTTACATAGATTTCAGCACCATAAAAATAAAAGCGAGTAATATTTTTTTGGCGAGTGACGCTGCTTGCGAAATTACGCGGAAATTAATTCATCGCGTATAATTAGGAATCTACAGTAATGTTAATTTGCTACAGAAGGAAATGTTAAATGAGAAATAGAAGTCAAGTGAGTGACCATCATAATTTAGTAGATTCTGTTAAGACAGTTAAATAAGGATAAAGAGACAGGATCCTTTACATAAGGTCACTATAACTAAAGGCTTTATAGGGCTAAGTAGTGCGCTACCCTTACCTATGGGTGGGAGGCTGGAATTTTTTATTTCTGTACGCGGGGTGTCATTATCCATGGGTGGTAACTCTGAGTTTTTCTTCAATGTTGTGTTTTCTGTTTGATATTGTAAAACTTCCATATTTGTTTCAAGAAAAAATTGTCTTAATCAAATTTTAATGATATTAAATATGAGGAAAGCATTATATTAAAATAAACAGTATGTTACAGAGAAGAAAAATGAACTTTTCCAGCAGATTGAATTTTGTCTTTCAAATTGTTGATCATGCAGTATCTCTTATTAATCTACTTATCATACAATCATAAAAATTAATTCTGCATGATACTTAAACTTAAAGTGGATTTTTGATAGAAAATCTTTGTGTGTGGGTGCTTTTTAAATTAAATAATTATAATATTGATTTATTTTTAATCAGAAAAGCATATCTATGTATCCCAAAATTCAAGACACTTATGGTGCACTAAATTTGAATGAATAATTTTTGCAATTATCTGTACAAGTATTACATGTACCACCAAAACATTAGGGGGAGAGCTAGAGATGAACAAAAGGACCTTGTTGTTAGAATCCAAGACAAAAAAATACAAATGTATCTCAGTTTTGGATGAACAGGGGGTAATTTTTTAATTATTTATTTTTTAAATATACAAATGTACAGGAGACGACATTAATATATTTTTTTTGTTTATATCGATATTTAAAAAATAAATAAGGATAAGTATAATTACTCACCATCCAGAGGTATTACTGTGTTGTTGAAATTTTTCTGGAAAAGAAAAATATAAAGACTTAAATGTCAAATATATACCATGCCCCAGTATAAAGACTCTGACTGACTTAAATCATATTGAAAATGTTAACTAAAGAATACATTAATTTAATGGATGTAATCAGATTATTGCGAATGACCTCCTCTTCTAAGTAGGTTATTATAATATTAATTTGACCCTCAAGTCACTTTTTAACCCGAGTTGCTTTAATTACAGAGAAAGCTGGTAGTGGTGGACCGGAAGCACTGCTTGCACTGTAAGCTCAAAAGATAGCTCATAATACCTTTAAACTGTAGGCAAAGAGAAAACTTGGACTGTACACATTGATCCAAACTTATTTTTTCTCGACACATTGTGCAATGCTATTATCATGATTACATGTAGGTCTCTCTATGCTAAAATTCTTTCTTGTGGTAACATAACTGAAATTTACAACAAGAGACGTTTGTAAAACACTTATGTCCCTCTCCCCCAAATAATTGGATTTTTTTTAAGTCAAAGGGGCTGCATAACTCTGTCCCGAATTGCTTAATCGTACAAAAACAGGACTTGACCTAGATATTTGTATGATAAATCTGTATAGATACAAAATTTCATTACAGTATGTGCAACCTCTGCAAAGAAAATGAAGAGAAACTGCAAATAATTGGAATTTTTCTAGGTCCAAGAGGCACGATTGTATATCCAAAACAGAATTTGACTTAGGTATATTTATATGATAAATCTATATAGTGCATACCAAATTTCATTTAAGTATGTGCAACAGCTGCGAAGAAAATGAACGGAAACGGCAAATAATTGGATTTTTTCTAAGTCCAAGGGGCATAACTCTGTCAAAAAGTTGTTTCCCTTTGCGGGGTCAACGAAAAAGTCAAAAGGGAAAGAAACGTCATTTCTCCTCTTTATGCTACCAAATATTTGGGCATGCTCTGATAAATCCATTGTGTTTAATTTTTTTTTCTTTCAATGTGTGGGTAGCCCCATCTTGGGGCAATCAGTACACAAAAGGCAGAGCTTTTTTAAAGTCAAATGACGAAGTTACAAACCTGAAAACTACAAAGGCTACTGTGTGGATTGTATGGGTTTATCCCCCAAGATGGCGGCCAAGGGACATAACTTTTGAAAAGTGTGGATTGGTCTATGCATGGGCCTACCCAAAACAGATTTGACTGAATATTCTTATGATAAATCTGTATACACAAGTGTAATAGCTGTGAAGAAAATGAATGGAAAGTTGGTGGACGACCTACAGACAAACCGACCAACAAACATCAAAGCCCTCCCTTTTTCAAAGAGCGGCTTAAAAAAAAAATGAGTATATGACAGTACTCTGATATGTCGATGGAAATTGCAAAAAATGGTACTTAAAGTTCATACAATCTTTCAGTTTGTTAAATAAATTTTGCACTCTCTAAACTGGATCGTTTAGAAAAGGGTGTTTAAATAAGATGGACACAAAACCATACATCATAACGTTATATATTTTGGTGGTCACTTGCAACCATTGGGCTAGTGAAACTGACAAGATTGCAAGAATATTGTTTATCTGTTAGAACCCTGTCAGACAGCAAACCCCTGAAAATGTGTGTAATACAAGAATTGCATTATTATTATTTTTTTTTTTTTGGCAAAATAAAGAAAATTCAGCCTGCATTGAAGCAACTATCTATGAAGCAACCCTCTGGCTCAACGATTTATTTGCCGTTTTCGACATATTCTTAGATCTCATATGTAACACAAACAGTGTGTAAGTATAACACAATTGCACAAGTCTGAAACGGCAAGTCATTACTTGCCATTTCCATATCGTTTTTCATAGTCGGCCTAACGTTTCACTCAACTCAACACAGCTTCCATCATCATGCTGCATGTTGTCTGCTTGTTTGCATTCTGTGTTATGCAAACGTTTTAATGACTTTGACAAAACAATTAAACAATAATTACTTCCGCCCCCC
>PRKT01000047.1:450070-466339 GCA_003671525.1 Saccostrea glomerata
GGAACCGGGGGGCTTAGCCCCCCCCCCCCCCACTTTTTTTTCCAAATATATACTTAGTATAGACATTGAACATATCTTACGTCTTAGTATAGGTTAAAAATGGGGAAAGTGGTGGTGTTTGGAAAAAAATTTTGGTACTGAAGTTCGAACCAACCCCCAACCCCCAACCCCCCACGAAATAGGATTTTCGTGTTTGGGAAATGGACATTTCCTTTTTTCTTTTTTTTTTGCTTGTCAGGTTTTTTTGAAGGTACAAATTTTTTTTTTACACTTAGCCCCCCCACTTTCAATTTGCTTCCGACGCCAATGTCAGCTATTCATAAAGCTGAAACAATGTCTTAAAGAGCAGCCATTCCACAGTCTAAAACAAACTGCTTTTCACAAATGTGTCGACTTAACTTCATCTCTTCGATATGAGATTTGAAAAACAATAGATCGGCTGAAAAGCTAGAATGATCGAATCAAGGAAGTATTCGACCTTCGGATTTACTGATACAACGCCCACAAAAACAACAAAACATCCTCGAACAGTGTATTAGTTGCCTGCTCAGAAGCAAAGACAAACCGAAGAAATAAAAAATCTGACAATCTTTACAAGCTTCTCAAGAAGTTTTCCATGATGACTTTGTAGAGTGTTTTTTTTCACTTTTGGCAAGTAAACTAGCGTCGCACTGTGGATCTTGGATTGCGGCAAAAACATAGATGATGTTAATTTTACTCTAAGAATCCGCATGACGACGGCGCTAGCTTTTCTTCCCGAAGAGAAAAATAAGACCTCCTTTTTCCGAGATTATTATAAACAATTTCTTTCAGATAAGGTTTACAGCAATTTATTGGTGAGCTGGCCAGATGTTTACGAGTCTGACCAACGTCCCAGACTGATCAAAAACTCTAAAGTGCCTTCTTTATATACCTTTTCATACGACGGAGCGAATTAGTTCACGCGCGAATAACAAGCGGTACCGCCAGTATTCGCGCGACGTTTGTATGGTAACACTAACAACTTTTGCATCAAGTAAAGGCTTTATCATTACAAATGCGGGAAAATGGATGATCTGTTGTTTGGGGATTGTTTTGGTAACGATGCCAAGTTGGATTTGGGTACCTCAGTAGAATAGCAATGCCAGACGGCTATTTGTTATTACGATAGGGCTGATCAATGGAGGAAATTCGGGTTTGTACAATACAAGTAAACGATATTCATGAAATAAACACATACAATGAATTATAAAGCAAACATTAATGACATACGATGATTGGTAATATTCCCATGTTATCTACAAATAAATTAACGAGTCCTAGAATAAATATGCAGGGCATAAATTGGGTGATCCAATATGTGGGTTGATTTGGTTATGGAGAAAATCCGTAACACTTAATTTTATAACAGAGGCGGATCCAATAGGGGATTCCTCTCTTCTTCCTGAATTCCTGTATCAGTGGCGGATCCAGTGGGATTCTTTTTTCCTCAATTCTTGTAACAGTGGCAGTTCCAATGGGGTCCTCTTTTGTCCTGTAACATGCAGTGGCAGATTCAGGATGTCTGTTTCTTTCCACTTTATGTTTTTTGTTTCCCCAAGAGTCCTGCATGTAACAATCAGGGAACTAGGATGGAATGTCCCCATGCAGTCACCAAAATAATTAAAAGTGCTACTTACATTTTGGGGGAAAAGTCCATAAAAAGATCCATGAATTATTTACAGCAGTAACACGGTACGTGACTTCAGGAGTAATTATCAAAAGAAGGTACCAGATTCAGAAGAAGGTATCAGACCAGAATTTTTTTTTTTGAATATTAATAAAATTATAATAATACAGGTTAGAAAATCAACACATATCACTGGATCGATGGTTTGTATTTTTAATCGAAAGTAATAAAAAAAAACCGTAATTGTCATAACATTGAAAATTTAAGCTTTAAAAAAATCTCTTCGATTAAAGAATACTATCGATTTCTTAAATAAGTAATCATTACACTCGATTACGAATCATCAATTACAATACGTGTGTGCAGGGGGGTTTAAGTGTATAATTGAAATATATGCAGCGAATTCTTCATAGTGGTTATAAATACGGTTCACGCGGGATCCATCAGAGTAATTAGCAATACTTCAGATACCGTTCCGTCAATGTAATTGCAGTACATCGGTTTACTGAGAAAAATCCATCAAGGTAATTGCAGTACATCGGTTAACTGAGAAATATCCGTCAAGGTAATTGCAGTACATCGGTTTACTGAGAAATATCCGTCAAGGTAATTGCAGTACATCGGTTTACTGAGAAATATCTGTCAAGGTAATTGCAGTACATCGGTTTACTGAGAAATATCCGTCAATGTAATTGCAGTACATCGGTTTACTGAGAAATATCCGTCAATGTAATTGCAATACATTGGTTTACTGAGAAATATCCGTCAATGAAAAATTGTAATACACCGGATTCCTGAGTAGGATCCGTAAATATAATTGCAATACATCGAATCCCTCAATATCGAATATGATCGATATAAACACATTAAGGTTCCTGACCTCAAAGAATTGTTAGTCACAGGATTTTTCAAAGCAATTATATGAAGATTTGTTTAAAGTTCACTGGCTATGATGTTTCACTTATATTGAAACACAACCACCTGCCACTGGAGGGCTGCAGTAGCTTTGTTCTCGACAATACGGCCTTTGAGCCAGCACCTACTCCAGCCCTATCATAGCAAGCCACGGGTTGTGTATCCATTCTATAATTTGTGGAAATAGAAGAGGAACAAAATATTTGGCTTGCAACGATACTGCGACGGCAAAGTCCATGTTTTGCTTTAGGAGACCCGAAATAAGCGTCAGATCAAAAAGTAAAATAGGAGGTGCACAATGGCATTATGTAATAAATGATATGTGAAAAGTATCATTCAATATCATTCAGTGGTATAGGATGAGTTCAGATAAGAGAGGCACGCATGACTACACCAAAGCGTGACAGATGGACGTACAGACAGACTGACGGACACCGCCATCACTATTTTCAAGCAGGGATATAAAAAAGGTGTAAAATGTTAACCAGTAAATCAGTTAAATTCCGTTATATGTATTATAAGATACAGCAACCTGTATTTAGTATTTGTTACTGTTGTGTAATTTGAAAGGTATACAAACCTCCATTTCAAATTGTACATAGATCTATATCCTATCCAACATCTCCTGTCAAATGATGATTTCTTATGTATGGTATTATGAAGTTACACAGTTTTTATACCAAAACTGCAATAATTAAGAATCCATTAGTCATTTATAATTTTATTGAACAGTGTTCCTTTTGTTCTAATATCTAGTACATGCCTTTCGGACTCTTCAGATTTTATTGAAGCTCTCAAGGATATAAGTTATATATCATAGCAAAAGCAACGAGGGTACATATCGCCATTTTTAAATGGATTCGAAAATCCAGTATTCTGAACTCATGTACGAGTATATTATGTTACTGGCACAGGACCAATACATTTATATAAACGTCGGAACCGGAGGTTGGGGGTAACCCCCCCCCCCCTTATTTTTATTTTTTTATTATTATTTTTTTTTTTTACAAAGTCCTAATTATAGGGATTGAAAATTGGGGTCTATTGAAAGGCCGTTCCTATGCACTGTTTGTTGCAGCATAGAAAAAAAAATGATATTGAAAGAAGATCGATCTCATCTCCACCAACTACCCACCCACCCCCTCGAAATAGGAATTTTTTGATTGTCAAGTTTGATTTCTCGTTTGACAAAACAAAATCCACCTAAAAACACATATTTCAAAAGTCACACATTTTTCAAGCCAATCTCATTATATACATTTGCGTGCATGTTGATTTTTTCGTTAATACGAATATTCCGTCACCTGAAGGGTACAATGTTCTGGCCGAATATTGGGTGAATATACTGTGAGGTGAATATTGTACTTCAAGGGTAGCTATTAAACAATTATTGCTGTTTTTTGAGGTCAATACAATGATTTAGCCATCTGAGGAGTACAATATTCAATATACAATATATATGATTGAATAATTTCCATCTCTCTGATTGGCAGAGATCCAACTATGTTAGAAAATACTACGTTGTATTGACCTGCACGTGCCATTCCGGATGAATACAAGGATTTATTTCCTCTACATTGATCTAAAAATACATCGGGAAATTACGCATTGATACAAATTGTTTTGGAAAGCTATTTAATCGACTATGAGTTTTTTTTTTCATGCGAACAAAATTTAAGCGAATATATATTTTCGGGTAAGGGTGGTAAATCCTTGTATTCACCTGGAACATCTTGTGCAGGTCAATACAACGTAGTATTTTTCTAACATAGTTGGATCTCAGCCAATCAGAGAGCATCGAAGGTCTGATTCCAACTGACTATATAATTTTTAAAAACAAAACATACACGTACATGCTGTACAAGATATAACAAAGTATGTATTTGAAATTAATGTCATTTTTTCCTTATAACTTTTGATTGAGAAGAGATGAGGTTTTCATGTTTGATATGTGCATTTCATGTGACAAGATGTTTCCGAGCATGCTATGATTTTGACCTTAACGACTAATAAAAAAAATCAACTTCAGTGATAACTTTAAATGATATTTGAAAGGGCTTTCAAATTTTACACAATAAGCCCCCCCCCCAAAAAAAAACAACAAAAAAAAACAAGATGTGTTTGTGAAACACTATGTGCCCGGCGGCAACAAAGTTAAAAAAACATATTCTTAGCATATAGGTCACAGTCAAGGTCACAAGGTCATTAACCTTGGTGTAATTTGAAAGAACTTGACTAGGGAAGTATGCATACCAAATATGAAGTCTCTGTCTCTCATGATTCAAAAGTTATGGTGAACGTTCAAAAAAGCTATTTTTAGCATACAGGACACAGTCAAGGTCACAAGGTCATTGATCTTGATGTCATTTGAAAGAGTTTAATTAGTGGAGTATGCATACCAAATATGAAGTCTATATCTTTTATGGTTCAAAAGTAATAGCGAAGGTTAAAGTTTGCAGAAAAAAAAATCATTTTTAGCATATAGGTCACAGTCAAAGTCATAAGGTCATTGACCTTGATGTCATTTGAAAGAACTTAAGGAGGAACAGGACCTAAAGCTAAATAAATTCCTGTCAATGATTTTTTTTTCGTATTTTTTATATTATTAATTTAATATGTACTTAACATTTTAAACCGGTCCTGTCATAAGATTTCTTGACTAATTTAAAAGATATCGCCTCACAAATATCGCCCTGTATAGTGTTTGTATGGAGTTTCGATACTTCGTGTTTACGGGTCCGTTACAGAGTCCATATTGCGAATTTTTGCGCACAAATAATAGATATGTTTGATAACACTATATACTCAAATATTTTAGAATAATCATTGTGTTTAAATTATCTGAAAGCATTTGTTTTAATTTCACATAGTATTTGGGTGGGATAATTTCTTAATTTTTCAAGGAGGCTTCAACAACAAAAACCTCATTTTGGAAAAAATTCTGTCAATAAATATTGCTAAATTTACGATTGAATGTCGGTCCTTCATCTTAATTATTAACTGCATAAATATCGAAGGGTGAAGCTTACCTCAATATCGCACAGGACATCGCATCGTCTCAAGCCACGGTCCGGAGTCCGCATATATAGCTCTCTCCTACCCGTGGCTGCTTGATCACTAAAAGTGTCGTAATCTTGAATATTCACGCCTCTCTATTGTGACGTCATATTCAGTCAGTGGCAAGTTTTGTTTCCATCGCAATCGAAAACAACAACTGACGTCAACAGTATACAAGAAACATTTCCTATACTGCGATTGGATATTGAAAGGTCGCGATAAAGTTCATCATCCGACTATGCTTTACTCGCATTGGTCAATATTTTAATGAGCTACGAAGAATTCTCTCCTCGTTCAACCACGGCCAGAATGGGAGAGGAGCGTACATTTTGGCCGTGGTTTGCGACGATGAGGACATCGTTGAATTAGACGTATGCATGATAAAAACGCTTCACGTTTGCATTTTCCGAGTGCGGGAAATCAATTGTGACGTCACACGAAAACATAAGCACGCAAAATTATCTAAATAGAGAGAATCTCTGCTACTAAACATGAAAAAAATATTAATTCAAAAAATCTGCTTCAAAAATTTATCACGATACATTGACTGTGACCTGTTTATTATGAAATAAAATTGATCATGACGGGTGTAGCTAATGTGTACTTGATCTCACTGCACTGAGAATTCAAACACTACGTCTATGACGTCACTGACTGCAGACTGTAAAGAGAGACGGATGTGTGGATTTGGCAATTTCACAATATCTAAATGTTGACAAGATCTTTTTAAATCTTAAATATTTATTTTTTAAAATAAATGTTTAAAAACCAATTTTAGAATAAAATTACACAAGAACTGTTGATTTTAACAACGTTTAACATGTATATCAGCATTGACTATGACGTAATATGTCTTTTGAGTCATGTGACATGTGTCCTGTCTCCCCTTAATTAGGCCTAGTGGAGAATGCATACCAAATATGAAGTTTCAACCATTCATGGTTCAAAAGTTATGGCAAAGGTTAAAGTTTGCAGACAAACAAATAAACAGACATACAGGACAAAAACAATATACGCCTCGGATCTTTCGAATCGGACGCATAAAAATCATCTCACACTCAAAGACACCGAAAGCGGGGAAGCACAATATTCTTTGAATTTACTCTTTGTAATTGTAATCTCAGTTGTGTTTGTATATATACTGGTATTTATTTTTATATTATAGAAATCTTAAGATTTTTGTGCCCTCTACGTGTCTGAAATTCTGAAACACGGATGTATTTTCATGATCTAATTCTTGAGGTCATCGCCCGAAACGTTTTCCGGAATGGATGCGGAACACGCTCCACTCTTGTACGTCTTTTTCAATTTCCGGATATTGCACAAAAAAATCTTTGGCGGCATAAACATGATAACAAGAAACATATTGACGCAAGCGTCAAAAATCGGCCGCAAACCAATTTATATAACTGTTGAAGTTCCTCTCAGAAACTGAAATTTGCTGTTTTAAAAAAAAAATTCTTCAGAAACTGAAATTTGCTGTTTTAAAAAAAAATCCTATATTTATCTGTTGAAATATCCTCGTGACATGAAAAAAAATGCATGCGACAATGCCGATTGCATAATGCATGTACAATATTACATGTACATGTATAGGCAATATAAACTATGCATATTCCTCTGCGTCTCTGCACTCAGTTTGGTACAACTTGCTGTTTAAGTAGTTTTTACATTAAATGTACAAAACTAAAGTTTAAATTTAGCTATAGTTTTACCTTAATAAAAACGGCTGGACCAACATGTCGCAATATTCTTTGCTTTTAAGAAATAAATATTTCATCATATTTTTTTAAAAACACCCATAGGAAATGTTTAAATATGCACTTCATTTGAAATTAATACAGCAGATCCTGTTTTAAAAAGAGAAAGTAAAATTGTTGATTTACCACGCGGTCTTTGTTTTAGACTATGCCTAACACTCCTACTAATTTTCTCCGCACTTCAGTTATATCAGAGTTTGTCAATCAGGATTGGATGAAATATTTACCCCATTATTTATAAAATTGAATTTTACGATTATTGTGCTTTTACCTAAACATTTAGAAATATTTGTTTAATATTAAAACGCCGGCGATATGATGTTGAATATTTTAATTGAAATTGTTAGCTCCGCAGAAACGCACAGCGACTTAAAACTTTCATATCATATAACCGACCGCCTCCTGGCGGCCGGTAATGACAGAGCTGTCAGCAGAATAAATCATTTTTATTGCTACCTTTGAATGAAAGGTGAGTGATATTGTACTCTGCTATGTAACACACATAAAAAATAACCATAATCTCTTGTTTTTTATTTTTTATTTTATTGCTCTTGACCTGTTTAATGACCAGTGTGCATGATTGCATAATTATGACCATGATGAGTACCGTTACATCGAACTAAGAAGTCAAATGCTATTGCATTTACATCATGCGATTTTAATTTCGATTTTGAATCAATGATATAAGTTTCACGATCTCCAAGAGCCAAGATGAACGATTTCTGCTGAAATAACGTATTTATCAGAAGATCAGACCAGTGTGAGTGTAGATGACTGCATGTCTGATAAGGTGTTGACAATAGATTGCAGAAAATTTTTTCCTTCCCCATTTTTGTATTCCATTATGCACTTCATGTTATTGATAATATTGAAATGGTTTGGGCCTTGGATAAAATCGTTAAAAAAAGCCTGGGAAACGTCAGGTATTTCGGACTACTCCGTTGATAGAACACTGGACCAGTGATACAGGTTTTCAGGGTTCGAGTGAAGACACATTAAGAAGGGTGCAATGTATTGGTTAATTGGAATGTGAATATTGGCCTGGGTTGCTCAGTGGGTAGTACAGCACTTGACTAATGATAGTAATGCAGGGGTCCAGGGTTTGATTGCCAAGTCCAGAAATAAATTGTCCCATTTACTGTTACAATGATACCCTTTTGTCTCTATAAGCTGTTTTTAGATATATATCTAATAGTATATATTTCTTTGACTTATACATAACGAGAGCAGGCTTGCAACTTTTCTTATCACCTGCCTCACCCTGCTTAAACTTTAATTACAGGTAGTTTGCATGATTATTTATCAAAAGCATAACAAAATACGGAATATGTCAATATGCCTACATCATATTCTTCCTTTTCTTTTATTTTTACATTTAATACCACATATATTTTCATGTGCCTAAAATTTGTTAATATTTTAAGTTACTCACATCTAGGGGAAATTCTTTTGATGTGCACCGGCCGGCCATCTCGTCATGAAATATTACGGTCATTACCGGTAACTTTCTTATCCATGATATAAACTAATTATTACCTTATTTATGTCAAACTTGGTAGAAGTCTGATAAGGAGTGAACATAATTAATGTACATTCTTTCATTATGTATGTCAAAGAGTTTTTAAAATTAATTAATTAAATTTGTCACATATTAATCCCACGGGTAAGAAAGTTAATGATCCAAGAATTTATGAAGTGATTGGTATTGAAGTCAAGGGAGCTAATTTTGGAATGCTTGAAATCCACATGCTGGTCTACTCTGATATTTATAGACATTGCTCAATCAATTCTTGTTATCAGAGGGTTGGAGTAAAACTGTAATCCCTTATTGGTTCTTCATTTATATGCATGTTTTATTCTGTCTAGCAGTGAGTCACTGATAGGCTCTATATAAAGTACAGATTGTACCTGGCAGAAATATAAGTCAATTGACAGAAAAGCTATCAGGTATGGTTGTATAAAAAAAAATCATTATTGCTCATTGAAAAAAAGTCTTGTATTAACACAGATATTTCTATGCCGACCCCCTCCCCCTTCCCCAGTTGATCTGTTTCTCTCCTATGATCATGAGGATGTGTCACGATGATAAGTAAATGAGGGATTTTTTCAGATATTGTTGATGACACCCTTTATAAGTATTCATTGATCAGTTCTCAGTACTAATGATCACACAGGACTAGTATGATCCCTGAAGTTCATTGTCCAAGTGTGTTTGCAGAATTAACAATATCCATTATAAGGCATGTAAATGATGTATCTTCTCATCTCTATTTAGAAATAAAATGTTAAATCATTGAATGACACATGGCAAAAAATAATGTCCTTCTAGTATATTTGTATTATTTGTCAGCATTAAGTTGTTATTGAGGATGATTGTGTATATGTTTCCTGAGGTAAATAAATACTAGAGGTACTGTGAGCAATGAGCTCACTAAATGATACCCTCGCCTCCCATATAAATAAAATGGCAGTGTCCATGTTTTGCTCTGGAAAACCCAAAATATGTGTCAGATCAAAAAGTAAAATAGGAGGTGCACAATGGCAATATGTAATAAAGATTCTGTGAAAGTTTCATTAAATTTCCTTCAGTGGTATCAGAGAGGAGTTACGGATAAGAGATGGGTACCCCAAAGCGTAACAGACGGACGAACGTACATACCAATTACTATATACCCTCCTACTTTTCAAGCGGGGGGTATAAATATAACAGGGAAGAAGTGACATTATAAGGGCAAGAATTGTTCATGATCTGGAACTTCCATATTCACTCAGCAACAATTAACAAAAAGATAATTACTCCTACTAATTTTCCTATATCTAAATTATCCATGTGAGATTGCCTGATGAAATTGCTAGGTTATATAATCTGTTCATGTCACAGTCCTTTCAATTTACTACAATTCATATAACTATACAATCATTTATATCCAAGGTTTGTACAGGAAATAAAATTCGTTAGTTTGAAAGATTTTAGCAGGGGGATAAACCCTCTGTAAAATTGAATCACATTTGATATAGGAAACACAAATCATGAACGCTGAGTTCTGGAGGATAGTATAGCCATATAAGGACTGGATTAAGAGTACAGATGGGTTTGTTTGAACAAGCAGCTCCTAAAACCAGATAACGGGTTAAGTAATTCACCTGTAATAGGTGACTTCTTCACCTGTGTACAATCAGGTTATACTTTGGTCAGGAGGATATTTCTCTACACAATCAGGTAGTGTCATTTTACACATATTGATTTCGGCAGGGTGTTTTTATGTTTTTTCCTTTGTAATTTAAACATGTTAAAAAGGTATTAATAAATCATTTGCCTTAATGTACAAATTATGTATTTACATGATCCTATTCAACGTGTCGATCATGTTGTAAGTGTGTGATGTGTATATATGAACTGTATATTATTATTTCTTATACAGTGTATAGCATATCACTACTGGTGTGTATCAATGAGTCTACTTTACAGGCATTTCTCTGATATCAGTATATTGAGGTTAATATTGGGAACTGTGACCTAGCTAGCTGTATAGCTATAGTGATCATGGTAATTATTTATATTCTGAGTTATGTAGGAGGGACAGACTCTCTGTTAGGATTCTGATAGGCTTGTTTAAATAAAGGGATTGAGTTATGCACATTCACATTCATCAGAATTGGATTTGGTTTATATTAGAAAGGTATGGCATTGGAAAGTAATTAAATGAATGTGAAGGAGTTTAACAGTATTTGATTTTTGGAGAATAAAATCATGTATGTGCTTATAGTAGTCATGCACTTCTTACTCACCAGAAATGAAACTTTGATTTGGTCTAGCAGTTTGTTCTTGTTCTTTGCCCCAACATTAGAAATTGGCTTGAAGAAACTCAAATGAAGTTTATATTTTAATTGTTGTATCTTAATTGAGTTGATGGTCTAAGCTAGTTTTAGAGAAGGTCAAAAATCAAGGTTAGAGGTCAAGGTCAGAGGAACTGGCCTTAATATAATCAAAATCAAACATCAAAGTTATAAGTCAAATATGTCTTCAGTAATTAAATTTCTTTTAGAATGACCTAATTATATATATTGTATGAATTAAATTTTTTCTGGTATTTTTGTAGAGATAACCTGGTGCATTTGTACTTAAGATGTCGGGGAAGCCCCAGCTGATTGGCTACACGCCAACCTCCAACGAGGGGTCAGGTAAGGTCAAAGTGAAGACATCGACAACTAGATAAGTGTGTAAATAATAAACTAAACAGTTAGTACATATCATTTGATAAATTGATAGGTGTGTATAAAGAAGCAATTCATTATGACTATAATTTATTAAAAAAACAAAAAAAAAAAAAAGCTAGAATATCACACTGGATAAGTATGACTTTGCTAGCTAGGAAATCTTTGGACATCAGATCTGATTACTTTCCCAGAGTTAATACAATTTCTTCAGGTGAATGACTGCCATGTGGAATTTTGCTGACTATGGTTAAAAGATTATATGATTTAGGACACCTTGCATCTTTCCTAAAAATAGAAGAACATTTTCCTGTTCAATATTTAGGAATTTGCAGGAGTGGTTAAACACAAAAGTGCTTCTTTTGCTGATTATGTTCAAAGATTAGACAATTTTGGGACACCTTGCATCTTTCCTAAAAATAGAAATATCGTAAATCCTGATCTGCAATAAAGAATAGTTTCCTGCTTATTGTGCGGAAATTTGCAGAAGTGGTGAAATAAAAAGTGCATCGACAGGTTATTATTAAGAACGATAAACTGGAGCTCTTGATGCGCTCTGGTGACTTGCTGAAATTTCCCATCCTTATTATATCAGAAGATTACTTTAGTCATCCCGCTGTTATCTTAGTGGGTAATTTGATGCTTCTGTATAATTATTTGGTGGCTCAGCCAGATTTTTATTCACAACTTTGATATTTTTATACCCCAGGTAGATTGACTTTCTTTAAGTTGTTTGGAAACTTATAGCTATCTTATTACAAAAGTGTTTATCCAGCAAAGCTAACCTAGAAATAAAAAAATATATAGACTGGAATATTAAATTGAGTTAAATTATATTTTTGGGGGGTGGGGTGGGGGTTTGCCTCTTTCTCTTAATTAGAGTACCATCACAGTAAACTTAAGTCTGGTCTACATAGGTATTTTCTTAGATAGGATTTTTTTTATCGGTAATGATTTTATTTTCCTCAATCCCTCAAATATTGAAGAATTTTAAATGGACGTTTACCTTACACGCTGGATCTTCTGTGCATTTGATAAATAGAATGTTATTTCATGTTAGCTTCAGTGACAAAATCTAAATAATTCAATTTCTTCCAGCAAGGGTATTTTAAATAAAATAATTATACCTCAGTGGTTGTGCAGAAAATCTTTAAGAAGTATCAATAAATAAATTAGTTATAATATTTTAAATCAGTTGATGCATTGATACATGCATAAATTTTCATCATAAACAGTCTGAGGTTATTAAACTCTAAATGACAATGCAGGGTTTCCATGCAGTATCTCAATTCTGTGTGTTTGTCTGTAAACTTTGAACATAAAAAAGGGGAAGGGGGAGGTGAAAAATTAAAAAGATAATGTTTAAACATTCACAGTATGTATATGTTAGTGTAATATGAGAAATATAGATTTCTTTGTTTGTCTTGGATCAGACAGAGATGTCAATTAATTGCATCTGCATGTCTCTTTTTCATGTAACTATAGAAATACTTACACTGCATGCAAAAATTTAGAAAGAATCCATCATTTATCAACACATTTTACGCAGTAATGTGTGTACTAGCATTTAAGTTTAATTCATTTGTCTGTCTATTTTTTCTTTCAACCCTGAATTTTCTATACTTACCTACTCAGGTGTAAAAGAACAAGGTCACATTTCAGGGTATTGGTCTCAGACAACTAGATGTTCATTTTAAAACCTTGTTTACTTCGATCAAGTTCTAAATATATTAGCCACCCCACGTGGGTATATTTACGTATACCTGTAATTATTCAGCTTCTAGAAACCGAGCTTCACCAAAGCCTCTCGCTGAAATTTGTGAAACCTGTGCCAGCTGTTTGTATAAGTTGATTCAGAACTGTTTTGGTGTACGTGTACTAAACTATTCAAAGCCATTTAAGTGATTGATGAAATCCGTGGGTATTTTGCATAATCATTTAGATTTTGCATACTTCTGGGAAATTTGAATCCAACGTACCTTAGTTGTGTTTAGGAATTGGAATTACATGCAAGTTCTTTAAGAACAAGCAGCAATATGGAGAGTAAGTAGAAAAAGAGTTTTTTTTTCAGGAAAAATTCAGCCATTGATGAGATAAACTTTAATAAATAGGTATTGATCTTTTTTTTTAATATGAATTGAGGTCAGGCTCTCTTATTATAAACAAAAAGTCGTCTTGTCTAAGGAAAGTGTGGTTTTGTTTATAAATTATAGATAAGATGAGGGTGGATTCTAAGGAAAGATTTGCTGTTTTTCTGCTGGAGGATGTTGCTGAAGTGAAGATAATTATGTAAACATAAGATAAAGAATGTGACAGGCATTGTGCAACTTAATTTTAATCAATAAAGATTGGCACTTTTCTCTCTGTACTCTTATAAGTGTTGGGTTCCTGTTAAAAAGAATGGGAAGAAAATATGACCCTTGTTAACATTATAGAGTTCTCTCAATTACAGAGTTAAATTTTGGAATGCATGAATAACACAATTAAGGGATTCTGAATTTGATCCATAAGATAAAATCAGCTGCTGTGCATTGTCACTATAACTGCTTGTCTTCAGGGTAAAAAAAAGAATTGGTTTCGCTCAAACATAAAAAATGTGAAAGGTACTAAAAACTAATAAAATTGCATGTATAGCTTCTCAGTTTGTCTCACTAGCATTGTGATTTTTTTGTATGAATTTGTAGAATTTCATGAACCATTTCTACGAATCTCCATGTAGATCTTTCTATTTCAGTTTTCTTATAATGTATGTACATGTGTTTGTTGAATTCTAGCTGCTTGTGATGGTGTAAATGTTGCATGCTTGGTGATTTTTTATGTTTCTTTTATTTGCATGGCTTAATGAAGGCAAAAACAGCATGGAAATGAATGGAAAAGGTGCTGGAAAAGGTAAGGAAGAAATGTCACATATCATCCTAAACTAGCCTTAACCTAACACGGGGGTGGATCCATGAATTCCTGTAATCATCATATTGTTATTAAGACTGAGATTTGGTCCAATCCTCATTCGGACCCCTTTCTCTTCTCAAGAACTTTTCTTTAATACTTTTATTGTTTTTGGTTCTCTCTCTCTCTCCCTCTCTCTTTCCCTCTCTTTTTCCTCTCTCTTTCATACATACAATTTATATACAGTATATTTTTGGCAGATGTAGGTAATGATAATCACTATATGTTTACATAATCACTAAATGTACATGTACATGTAACTATGTTTTTTGAAAACATTATGCATCTATTATAAAACATTCAGTGATAGAATTTGTAAGATTTTTTCTGTGTATGTTAGGGTATTGGGGTGTAGTTGAACTTCCTAGACACACAGGTATGTTTCTGGATCGGAATCAATACACACAGGAAATGGGTACCTGCCATATCTCACAAATATACACCAGGTATCTCCCTCACAGGGTATGTGAAGAATGGTCAGGTAGAAAAAAGGGGAATGAAAAATTCTGTCAGAGGTTTGAATGCTTTTATTATAGAGATTTTATTCAATTAAATGTTGACAATTGTCATATTCTTTAATTTTCAAAAGAAAAAAAAACAGCTTTTAGGGAGTTCTGAATTCTGATGGTTTCAAGGGGTTTAGTACAATTTTGTATACACTGCCTTTATACAGAAAGAAAAAGAACTCAGTCTATAACTCAGGAACATAAATTCTCTCGGCTAACATTCTTTTTTATTAATGATTATTAATTATTTATTGTCTTTAATAGCTAAAAATTTAAAGTTTTATGAATAAGAGTCCTATTCAAATTTATATACAATGTACATGGTGAAAGTCACCTCTACAAGCAAATGATACAAATTTTAGTCAAGTGATTTTGTAAAAACATTATCTATACACTGATTGTGTAACGTTTTGCAATCTTACACCATGTGTCTACGAGGGCATTGTCCCGGTATTTAAACTCTAGGTCACAGTACTAGATATTGAACGCAATGAATGTATTTGAAGAATTCGGTCACATGACTAAATATGGTAATGGTTTTTTCCTGTTCAGTTGTGATAACTGACAAGGGGAATAAGATAATGATAGAAGAAAATATGTATTTATTTCTCGTTTTAAAATAATTTTTATAGGATTATACAAAATATATATATTCATTCATGTGGTCTCTTTTAACATGTTTAAAAGATAAATTAAATGAAAAAGATAGAGGGTACCTTTCATACAATTCTTTTTAATTTAAAATGCTTATCATTTATTAAGTAAACTATAAGGACATATTTATTTTTATCACCCCCCACAAACGATTTTTTTTTTGAAAGGGGAGGGGGGGGTACATAGGAATCAGCTTATTAGGATTTAGTTATTTTAAAAATACATTTTTATGCCCCGCCATGAATATGGCAGGGGCATATAGTGTTTGTCATGTCCGTCTTCCGTCCTTCCGTCTTTCCGTCCTTCCGTCCTTCTGTCCTTCCGTCACACTTTGCGTTTAGCTCTGCTCAAAGCTAAGTTTCAAAGAAACCATCCAAGATATTTTCATCAAACTTCATATGCTGATAGATATTGATGAGAGCTATGCAACTGCATCAACATTTTTTGACCTTGACCTTTCCTTTGACCTTGACCTCACTTTTGTTAAATTAGTGTTTAGCTCAGTTTTAAACATACCATTCAAGATGGATTTATCAAACTTCACATGTTGATACAAACTTGCATGGAT
>PRKT01000047.1:468444-489877 GCA_003671525.1 Saccostrea glomerata
GAACCAAACTTGCATGGATGATGCATCTAGGGATGGACACTACCAGACTTGCTTCGGATGCTGGATCTGACCTATATTTTCCAAACAAGCAATTCAGCTGCATCACTATTCAAGATATTCTGATCAAATTTTATACACATACAAATTTTCATGTTGCTTTACTAATACATCCTCGGCGGGGCATTCATGTCCTATGGACATATTTCTAGTTTAAATTTAATTGCTGGAAGCTTAAGAAGGAAATATATAAGCGGTACGTAGTATATCAAAAATTAAATCATGAATCTCTAAGATAAGAGTTTGTTGATTATCATTGTTCCTTAAATTATTTATAGGTATAATATTAACTTGAAATTCATAAAATCATTTAGATTAAAAAGCTTAAACCCTGTTTATGAAAAAGAATTTGGAAAAGGTTCGATCAGTATGTATGTGTAAATCTCCCAGCTAAATTTATTATGCATGGTTGTGAAAGACCAAGATAATTCAAGAAGTGAATCAATAAATTACATGTATTACACTACATCAAAGAAATGTTAAAAAATGTTTTACTTTCTTTCTTGAAATCTGTTAGAATTATGTCTTTGATATTTTAATAAATGAAGCTTACATTGTAGATTCTGAGGGGGAGGAGGAGTTGGCCGTAAATGGTCGCCCGGCAACGGCGTCCACAGTGGACATGGACAAAGTGGATATTAAAACGGGCAAAGATGACGAGAAAGAAAAAGAGAAGAAAGAACCCCAGAAAATGGTCGGCACTTGTGAAATCGTGAGTATGGACTTAAATGTTCAACTTGATAAAATTCCACTTAGAAATACTAATGTTATCTAACTTGTAAAGGTTACTTGTACACGAATAAGGGTCTGTAAAATACAATATGATGATATTTTCATTTTCAATAAAACAGTAGAGATCAGTTTTGAAAATGCATATAAGATCCTCAGTCAGTAGGGAAAATGGGGTGGGATCATCATATGAAGTTGTAATTAAAAATTTTGAGATAAAGAAATGCAAATAGATATGTAACAACAAAACACTTACATAGTTTTGACTTTAATTTTTTTTTAAAAGGATACTGAAAAAAATCTTAATCTGTTATTCCAAGATGAAAGCATTTTTTTTTTCCTTCTAGTTAAAGTATGCAGACTGTTTGGAAGTTATAAAATTTTAAGATAAAAATGCAAACACAAATATTTTTCATATGAGATGTAGCAAAAATGTTTAGAATTTGTATAATAATGCATGTTGATTTTTTCTACTAGTTTAAATATGCGAACTGTTTGTAATCTCTATAATACAGCATTTTGATTTTTTTTTTCTAGTTTAAGTACGCGGACTGTTTGGACGTGTTCCTGATGCTCCTAGGGTCGTTCTGTGCCCTGTGTCACGGCGCCGCCCTGCCCTGTATGATCATTGTGTTTGGGAATATGATTGACACCTTCGTGGAGTCGGGAAAACTCATGTTTTTCCTACAAAGCCTGAATTCTACCTACTTACAATCCCAGGGACTAAGTGTAGAAAGTATCATCAAGGATCCCAAAATTCTACAGTGAGTATATTCTTCATATGTCTGAATGTTAAAGTGTTACAGACTAAGTGTAGAAAGTATCATCAAGAATCCCAAAATTCTGCAGTGAGTATATCCTACATGTCTGAATGTTAAACCCTTAAGAATTCAGTGTAGAAATATCATCAAGAATCCAAAAATTCTACAGTGAGTATATTGTACATGTCTGAATTTTCTGAGGCAAAAAGAAAATTTTGTGTTTTGTTGTGTTTTTTTTTTTTGCTGAAAATTCAAACTAGATGATTTTGAAGTCAAATTAATCACACTGGAGCCTGCTTTTACAAACTTTTCATGACGTGATGTCTGTTAACTTTTTGCTTCTTACATGCCTGAATTTCGAACTGTGAGGAAATGCTGCAGTTTTC
The DNA here is from genome assembly GCA_003671525.1 of Saccostrea glomerata. Lineage (NCBI taxonomy): Eukaryota > Metazoa > Mollusca > Bivalvia > Ostreida > Ostreidae > Saccostrea > Saccostrea glomerata. The sequence continues at coordinate 470,378 of PRKT01000047.1, forward strand.
ATGACAAAATATCTGTTAACTTTTTCATTTCTGTTTTCGTCATCTTAACTGATTGAACCACTGTGTTTGTTTTTAGGCCACATTTGTCAAACTTGACAACATATTACAACGTAACAGACTTCACAATTTACAACAATTCCATACAATATGATTTGTTGGACACTATGACAGAATTCGCTGTTTATTACATAGGTAAGTAAAAAAATATAACTCTCATATTGATACATAATATAAGAAAAATTATATATATATTATGTATATTATATTTCACTGAATTAAAAGTTAACTAAGTATATACAGTGTATTAGACAAAAGCAGAAATTTAAATTTCATTGTTTTCTCTCCGCTACCCAACAGAGAAAACCTGTGGGTTCCAGCAATGCATGATATTGGATAGAAATTTTTTGATTTAAGATGCACACACATGTATATTGAAAAAAATTCTTATAAATTATGAAGTTAGGATGAATAAATCTGTTTTGTCTTGAAATCTAAGAGGGATTATTAACGATTCAAATTGATTTTTTTTGGCAGCCATTGGTTGTGGTGTGCTAGTGCTAGGATATGGTCAGGTGGTATGCTGGGTCACCGCGGCAGAACGACAATGCCACAGAATTCGAATCTCGTTCTTCCGCAATGTAATGCGACAGGAGATAGGCTGGTTTGACACGCACGATTCAGGGGAGCTCAGTACGAGACTAGCAGAGTAAGAATTGCTTGTAATACAGTAGAACTTCTGTGTATTAAACACTGCTATCTAAAATGCCATGCATATTTTGAAGTCATAAAGAATTCTTTAAGGGTCTTAACCATTATATCTTGAATTCTTGGATATCTCAAAATTTTTTCAGTCCCCTTGAGCATGTTGAGTTATAGGTAATACCATCAGGGGCATAGTGTCTCACAAATACATCTTGTTTTGAGCTTTTTTTCTCAGATGTTGTACACTATAAGTATAGTACATTTTCTTTTGTCATCTTTCCTTCTCTCTCTTTTTTAGCGATATCAATAAAATCCACCTGGGAATTGGAGACAAGATGGGGACCTTTGTTCAGTGGATGGCTGGGTTCTTTGCGGGGTTCACCATTGGATTTATCTATGGGTGGAAACTAACACTGGTCATCCTGGCCATTACCCCACTGCTGGCTGGAGTAGCCACCCTGATGAACAAGGTGAGCCACAAAGATTCATCACTGATTAATTGATGAAGTGATTGATTGACTGATTGATGAAGTGATTGATTGATTGATGAAGTGATTGATTGATTGATTTGCCTTTGAAAAGTTGACTTGTGGTTATCAAAACCTAAAGCCTATTTTTTATTATCTTTGAGAAAATGCCTAGGTACCCCTATAGTGTCATTACATTTCATTGGTTGAAAGTGATAGGTAAGTTAAGAGTTGTATTAGGAAATAGAACATTGCTCTATTCTTACTACAGTTTTATAAGATTTGAAAAATCTTATGATACTCTGTATTAAGAGTGTATACACAGTAAAATTTTGTATTATAATACAAATCTTATAATACAAATATTACCATGTATACCAGCCTTAACACAATCAAAATATTCTCAAAAAATAATCTATGGCTGACATATTCAGGATAAAATCTTTTTTGAACAAAAAACAGAGAGTTGAGGCAGGTTGTAAAAATATTGTAAAGAAATATTAATCCGTATATAATCATATTATGATGAAGATGTTGTGTGTGGCACCTTAGTTTATACTGTTTGTTGATTTCAGCTTCTGTCCCTGAACACCAGTAAGGAGATGACGGCGTACGCTAAGGCGGGCTCGGTCGCGGAGGAAGTCCTCGGAGCCATCAGAACGGTGGCCGCGTTTGGTGGACAGACAAAGGAGTGTGCCAGGTATATGTCCATACAGAATTAGCTTGGATAGTTTAATTATGCAAGTTTTATTTAAAAAAAGAACAAAATTATCCACTTCTACTTTGAGGTCTTATTGAGTGTCTCTTTGTGTGTACAGATATGACAACCATTTGGAGGAAGCTAAGAAGAACGGGGTAAAGAAGGGGATCACTGTGGGCTGGTCCATGGGTCTGGTTTATCTGGTGGTCTTCTGTGCCTACGGTCTGGGATTCTGGTACGGAGCCAAGCTGATCCGCGAGGATGATGATTACAAAGTCTCCAATGTCCTCATTGTAAGTTTACACTACAGTTTTGTCCTTTTGTATAAAGCTGAAATTTTTATCCTCCTGTATATTTGCATTTTCATTTTTGTCCTCACTGTTAGTTTGTTTAATGATACCAAGCCTCCATTTTGATATTTATGGAAATGATAAATCTGTTTTCTGTACTCATTTGTTTTGCAGGTCTTCTTCAGTGTTCTGATTGGAGCATTTTCTCTCGGACATGCAGCTCCCAGCATGCAAAGTTTATCTGTGGCAAGGGGATCAGCATTCACTATCTATGCCTTGATAGAACAGGTAGGACTTACATAGAGCTAGGTGTAGTGCTTCATTGCTAGAGATATACCCTTTATTATCATGACTTGATGAAGCAACAATAATGAGAGGAGTTCAATTATACTGGATTTGCCTTGCTTTAAGTATATGAATATGTACATTTATCCCATGTTTACACCTTTATCCCGTGGATATGACTCATTGGATAAATTTTTCATATCCCACACTTAAGTGCAGTTATGACGTCACAATGGTTTTTGCGTTAGCGTGATGAAGTAAAATATAGCGGAGTCCCTTACAAAATCAGTGTAAAACATCAGTTGTGAAGTAATAAACATGGGATAAAAAGAATCTCCCATGATGTGTAATTGGATATGATTTTTATCCAACTCGTTGTGTGTTTTTATCCCCTCGCCAAGGCTCGGGGATAAAAATCACACAACTCGTTGGATAAAAATGATATCCAACTACAAATCATGGGAGATCCTATATTTATAATTTTTTACAGATTTAATAAATAATAAGTTTTAAAATGCATTTAAGAAGAAATTTTGTATTACCGTATATACTTTTTACTTTATTTTGGAGGGATTTGCCATTGACCCGCTTATAAGTCGGTACTACTTTTTGCCAGAACCGGTTGACAATTTCATATCAATGCTCTGATACTTTAACCTGGTTTCAAATAATATTTTGAAAAATACTGTTATTTAATTTTGAATCATTAAACAAATAAGTGATACACACCTTTGATAAAAATAAAGTTACTAAAATATGTAGTTGTACTTCATGAATAATCTTAGAATGCATACTGATATAATATACGGTATCATCTACAGTAGTTGTTTATGATGTGATTGATTTGCAAACACATCTAGTCAATATCATCGTTTTGTGAAATTGGGAAAATGATATTGAATTAAAAAAATCTTGTTCATTAAAAATTTAGGAGCCTCATATTGACTCTGCCTCGGATCAGGGGGAGAAACTGTCGTCAGTCAGCGGTAACCTGACGCTGCGGAATGTCCGATTCCGATACCCGGCCAGGGAGGAGGTCCAGGTAAAAAATTAATAAAAACGTTCAGACCATAATTTCATATGATCATGATACATGTATCAAAACAAAATGGAAGTGATTCATTTGAACATAAGATACAATAACAAGCAAGCATTGTAATGATAAAGATCATATGAATTTGAGAGAAAAACTAAATTTTTACTTTGATATTTGTACATGCACTGAACAATTTTTCACATTTTTCACCAATTATAAAAGTTTGTGTTGTTCATGAACTGATTAAATTGACAGGTGTTGAAAGGTGTCAACTTGGACATCAACCGAGGAGAAACTGTGGCCCTGGTGGGATCAAGTGGTTGTGGAAAGAGTACAATCATACAGCTACTACAGAGGTTCTACGACCCGGAGGAAGGGGAGGTAAGTCCGTTATAGGGTAGAGACAGAAAATGTGAATTGTGTTTGGAAGCACAATTGCTTCGTGAATATGAGATGTCTTAATTACTAGCATAAAAATAACTTCTCTCAAGTGTATCTAAACCTTTTTGTAAGCTTTCAAATTTTTTTTTGTGTGTGTTGCTTAATGGGAAACAAATTAGAAATTTAAAATAGAATAATTTGCAAAAATACATTGCGATTTCACTCTGAAATTGGTATAACTTTGGCTTGAGACTTACTTTTCTGTATTTGAATGAAGTTTTGTTGAGAGTTAAAAGTATATCTGATTTACTTACACATTTTATTACGATTAGGGAAGAATTATGCTGAATGTCTAAATCCATATTCCAGGTCGCTCTTGATGGTAAAAACATCCAAAGCCTGAATACAAAATGGCTGAGACAGCAGATAGGAGTGGTCAGCCAGGAACCCATCTTGTTTGCCACGACCATCGCAGAAAACATCCGCTACGGCAAAGAAGGGATTTCCCAACAAGAAATCGAGGCTGCCTCGAAAATGGCTAACGCTCATGACTTTATCATGAAACTTCCTAATGTAAGAGGAAAAAAATCATTGTGTTTGCGGGTTTGTTTTTACTTTCAATTTCAAAAGTGAAAGTTGAAATAAGCATTACATATTTTTTTTGTTAGAAATATGAGACTCTGGTTGGGGAGCGCGGGGCCCAGATGAGTGGGGGACAGAAACAGAGGATCGCTATTGCCCGGGCCCTGGTCAGGGACCCCAGAATCCTACTGCTGGACGAGGCCACGTCAGCCCTGGACACAGAGAGCGAGTCGGTGGTACAGGAGGCTCTAGACAAGGTCAGAGGTCATATATCAGCTACCAATTAATGTAAACCAACAATTACTCAGATCATCGTTTATTCACAATTTGTTAGTGTGAAATCAATCGTGACGATTAATTTTTGCGACTGAGGAAACATTCTCTACTTATAAAGAGCAAAATAATTGTTTTTTGGCGATTAATAATTGTGAGTAAAAGTAAGTTGGCAAACTTGCGGATATTTCTCGCTAGCGAGTAAAATTAAGTTAACAGTAATTGTGTAAGAACTTATCTTGGATGTGGTTGGACATTGTTATGCTAGATATCTGATCAAAATTATTTTGCTTTTTTATCCCTCAGTATTTTACATTACTTTTGCACGTATTTTATTATTGGTAATACAATATCCTGGTATTTTGGAAATAAACCCAATATGCTTCATGGTACTTTGCAAATAATACAATGTAATTGAAATATATTTACTTACAGCATGTTTAGGGCTAATATATTACAAGTTTTTAAGAATTGAAGCTTCATATGCTTTTGACATGTTATAATGTCATGCTAGTTGAGTCTGAAAAAGGCCAAGTTTTGTGTTAAACAATTTAAAAACCTATTGTATGTTGAAAAAAAAATTCAGAAAAATAATAGATGGTTAAAAAGAGTAGAACATAGAATATGAATTATAAAAAAAAAAAACTAGAAAGTGTATCAGGCCATCCTTTAAAAAATGTTTGTTTGGAATTGCAGCCTGAAGGGTTTCAGACACAGGAGGGAGGGAGGGAAATTATTATTATTTTTTTTAATTGAAGATAAATTTTAAATTTTTGATAAAAAATCTCAGTAAGCAGTGAATACATTTTCTGACTTTAAAAAAAAGTATCTACCATCAACAACAAACCCTAATTTTACATAGATCTGACACTATATTTCAGTGTTTTTTTTGTATGGTGCATGTGATACATGTAATGGGCAAAAAATTGATTAAATAAAAAAAAAATCTTCCTCTTTATGTCAATAAAATTTTTTCAGGAGGGGGCATTTCAATGAGACAGGAGGCAATTCCAAACAAACTATAATTTTATTTTGGCCTCATGCTTTTTATTTTATTATTATAGGCTCGAGCAGGAAGGACAACTGTAGTGGTGGCACACCGACTGTCCACCATAAAAACGGCAGATAAAATCGCGGGATTTCAGGAAGGGGTCATTGTGGAAAACGGAACTCACGACGAACTGATGAAAAAAGGGGGCGTGTACTTCACTCTAGTGACCAATCAGGTGAGAGCAATGGCTATCAATCAAACTTCTCTCTGATTTTGAATGATCTTTGAAAAAATTTTTGAATGATGTAGAAAGATTTAAATTTAACCTCATTTTGAAATGTTGAATGAATGGAGGAAGAATTAAAAGATAAATTAGTTAATCTTGCCTTGGGTTTCATTTTAGACTCGGGAAGTAGATGAGGAAGGTCAGTTAATGTTCTTTAATTTTACTTGTTTACGTATTAATTTGTCTTTGTTGTTAATAGTTTTCATTAGTTTGTACCTGTTTGGCTCTTTGGGCTGCGCATCATTTAGAGATAGAAAGATTGTCTTTGGTCACAACAACTTCAATTCTTATTTCAGCATTAGTATGATTTTTTTTCTTCAAAATATTGTTCAATTAAAATGAAGTTCTTCAAGATTGAAAAAAAATTAATGAGAGTATAAATGTTTTGTATGAATATATATATATATTTAAGTCTAAATATACATGTATTTAAGTCTGAAGACAATCTTGGTATAGCTAAATGCACCATATCTATTACATGTATCTATATATTTAATGGTTGCATTGAAGAATGGTTGCAGTAAGTTAGTTACAATATATTAATATTATAGTCTTTTGGCACCATACATTTGTATATCACTTAAATGTAGAATGTATGTATGCATGCACAAGTCATCCAAAGTTTGAACATGAAAATAAGTGTTATTCTTAGCTACATGTAATTGTATTGAGGTATTTTTTCAAAAGATAAATTAAGGAGTTTTTGTGTTTGAAATGTTTTTGATTGTTAGAGAGAAGGGGATCAGTTATATCCTATTGATAAAGTAACCAAAAACATATTTTTTTTAAAGTAGTGGGGGGGGGGGGATTATTTGCTTTGGATGACATATTGCACCATATTTTACATATTTTGAAATGAAATGCACGTTTTATTAATAGTTGTATTTGTATGTTATTAATGCCAGTCATTGGTGAAATGAAATATGTTTTAGACCAGAATAAAAAGACACAGGTATTCAAAAACCCTTACCTTTAACTGCGATAAAGATTTTGTAAAATTATGACAGGTGTTTTTTGTGGTTTAAAACATATTTCACTGTATAGTTACTAAATAACCAGCTGGTATAGTTTATCTGGTGTTCTTTGATATCCTATTTACTGTCATCTCATTTCATGCTAACTTAAACACAGGAAGGTCAAAAGATGAAGAAGGTATGTTTACTTCATAGATTTGTTGTATTTAACAAAAAACCTAAAAAATTTGATCATTATTTAACAATTTAACAAAATTAAAGCATACTGCTTTGTTTAAATTGTCGCTGTCCATAAAAATCTTTCCTGAATAAATATTTAAAAAATAGCAGGGTATTATCCAAGTGTTCTTGATCTTTATAAAGAGAATTGAAGATGCATCATTTTCTTAGCATCAGATGTGTAAATTCAGGATCATTTTCATTTTGTAAATTTTTATCTTTTAGTTTTTTTAGTAGTGAAAATTTTTACATTTCTAGGTTAAAAAAACATCATTGCAAGTTTTGAACAGTACACAACTAATCATCATTCATAAGTTAAAGCTTTTCGAAATCATAAGATCTATCAATAAAATTGATATTTATCTATTTGCATGTTTGCATAAATGCATGCTGAAATTGCTTCCTTTGTAAAGAATCATATACTCTAGAAGCAGAAATAAATGACAGTGTAAATATTTACTTTGTGCATTTTTAAGCAATGAATAAACAAATCCATTTTTAAGCAATGAATAAACAAATCTAAGTCATATTTCTGTGAAAGTTGTGAACTATCCTCCAAAAATTATCATATATCACAGCTAGGATAAAGGTTGTTAAACTATTTTAGACCAGAGGGAGATAAACCTCTATATTGTTTTTGTTATATTTTTATAAAAACCTTACACAAATCATTAAAATGTATAAAAAATTCTATAGACTTTATTTATAATTGACACAAAGTATCTTACTTGCTTCAGAAGATAACATTCAGATAAATTAACATTACAAACGAGCAGTGAAGAACAGTGACTACTTTCTCCTTGACCTTTCAGAGGAAATGCTGATATCTAAATTTGCCAGTCCATCGGAGAAAGAGAAGAAGTCCTTGGATCGCCAGATTTCCTATCAGATAAAGAGTCCCCTCAGAAACCAGGTGTCCATTGATAAAGTCCCGGGGGTGGAGGTGGAGGAGAAAGGGGAAAAGAAAAAGGTGAGTAGAAGAAAGACGGAAGACAGGGAAAGATTTTTGCTCCTATTTTATTTTCGCCTCTATTGCCATGTTTGTGTAACCGGAAAGAAGAAAATGTATGGCTGGACTGGGAATCGAACCCAATACCCCTGCATCTCAAGTCAGGTGCTTACTGACTGAGCTATACCCAGGCCCATATCCACAACCCAAACCATTACAGTAGCAAGAAAAAGAATTTAAAACTGGGCTGCCTAATTCATATGGAATAACCTCTTCAACACAACTAAGATTTGGAAAATTTAAAACAGGGCAAAGTTGTTTGCAAGTGTAAAAATGCAAAATTAACCCTTTCTTCAAAGAGAATGAGACAATTTAATATTTAAAATAATAATGTAGGTTAAATAAATCTCAGGATATTACTTGTTTAGTTGCATTACTGAATACAACTTTATAATTTGGCTACAAATATTTCTTATTTTCGATCATGTTCAACCATTTTCAATCTTTTGTGTTAAGAATTAGCCATTTCTTATCTTTGGAATACATTGTGCTACCGATTTCTATACACTAAAAACACTTGTTAAAAAAAACCATGCGAATGAATTCATGCTTTATACAGCAAACAGGTCTTCATTCCATGTAAATTGAAAATGTTTTATGAGTTTTTCAGGTATAGTGATTTACACTTACAACATATCTTGTAAGATGTAGCGAATTACACTTGTAACAAATAAAATTTATCCCTTTCTATTTTGCGATAAGCATATTTATACTGTACATTTTATATACCGGTAAGATATTGTACAAGCACAGATTTTTATGGGGATAAAATTTCGTTGAATTGTCATCTAAAATAGTTTTGTGGGCATTGAATTTCATTGTTTTGAAATTAAACCCATTAAATACATCTTTATTGTCAAATAAAAATTTTTTGTGGGATTTAATTTATTTGATTATTGTTAACAACAAAATTTAAATTTAATCCACCATGAATATTTCTGCTTTTACAGTAAATGTTATTGATGTTACTTAATGTGCAGTGTATTCTGTGTAGCAAGAAATGAAAAATGAAGCTTGAAAGGATAGAAAAAAAATTTAATATCAAAAGACATGTGTATTAAATTAAAATGATCGTTTGTATTAATTGTGACTGAGATTATTAATTTCTTTCCAGAAGAAAGATTCTGATGAGCCACCACCTGCTAGCATGGCCCAGATTTTGAGGATGAACGCTAAGGAATGGCCCTATATTCTGTTTGGTTGTCTAGCTGCCCTGCTTAATGGAGGTGTTCAACCCTCGTTTGCTGTCATTTTCTCTGAAATCTTAGGGGTAAGGTTTTTGAAGACATCAGCAAAAAAATTCTTGAAAAAACATTCACTTAAAAACTCTTTCCTTGCTCAGCCTAAATATTGTCGAGTGATATGGTCATACTGGCAACAATATCAGAAAGATGCAGCTGTTGCAAATCAATTGCTCTGGTCTGTATTTTTTTTTAATCTCTAAGTTTTGGAAAGCACTTGAAGTTAATTGTTTAGTCACACTGAGGTAATTAGAAATACAATATATGGATGTATGATTAAATAAACCTGATATTCTATAGGTATTTTCTGAGCCAGACCAAGAGAAACAGGAGAGAGAGGTAGAAATGTACGTTCTCATTCTCTGTGGAATCGGAGCTGTCAGTTTCTTCACTTTTCTCATTCAGGTAGTCATTAAAATCAAGAATATATTCAAATACTGGTAAACCATGTTAGTTATTTTTTTAAAGAATTTTTTTTCATATGGACATAATTATGCATATTTTTTATTTAAATATTATTTCAGAGCTACTGTTTTGTCTTTTTTTTATCCCTGTAGTTTTAGGGCTTCTGCTTTGTATATTTGATCCCTGTTATTTTAGGGTTACAGTCTTGTCTAATCAATCCTTAGTATTTAAGGACAACTGTTAAGGCTATTATTTGATCTCTGTTATATTGTCTATTAATAAATCACTATTCTTTTTAAGGGCTACTGTTTTGGAGTGTCCGGGGAATCCCTCACAATGAGGCTACGTCGTCTGGTGTTTAAGGCAATGCTGAGACAGGACATCTCCTGGTTTGATGACCATAAAAATACGACAGGTGCTCTTACCACACGACTGGCTACTGATGCCTCGCAGGTTCAAGGGGTAGGTGCATGTCTTCTTATTCAGATCATTTGAATTTATTCACCATTCAGATTTATTGTAGCCCTAAACCTTCCTTTTAAGTTTTGATAAAGTAGGTTCAAAAATCAAGACTACTTTTAAATGATTTAAAAAATGATGCAAGCAAGATTGCGTCATGTAATATTTTTAATCAAGTAATGATAAATATTAAAGTTATCAACAAATGTAGTAAGAATTAATGCTTCTTGCAGATCTCTGGAGCCAGACTTGGGAGCATTGTACAGAGTATAGCTAACCTGGGTACGGCCATAATCATCGCGTTTATCTACGGCTGGAAGCTGACCCTGGTCATTATGGCCTTTCTGCCGTTCATTATGATTGCTGGGATGTTACAGATGAAACTTCTACAAGGAGTGGCAGGTGAGGAGGTGCTTTTTCACTGTAGGGAATTCTTCCGAGGAAAATGGCATAAGTCAGATGGTTTCTGTAGAAAAAAAATCAAAATACAGTAAAATACGGAAGATTTTGATTCATTATATGCGTTGTTATAGCCATTACATTTACAATATATTTTAATGTCATGGGGAATGAATATTACTTCGCTTTTAGTGTCAGTGAAGTTTTAGTGTGTTCACACGTTCATTTATAGAACCTTAGTTTGGTTAGCTACATTAAAACTACATTAATTTCTATTTCTGCATTTGAAATTATAATAATGCAAAAATGTAAATCTATAATTGCACCTTTTAACAAAATGCACTAATCCTTTGACTATAGGACAAAACAAAGAAGCTTTGGAGGAGGCCGGAAAAACTGCTACAGAATCAATTGAGAACATGCGTACAGTGGCCAGCCTGACCAAGGAGGAGAAGATGGTTCAGAACTACAAGGCCCTGCTCCAGGGGCCTTATAGTGCCTCGCTGAGGAAGGCCCATCTGACAGCCATCGCTTTCTCCTTCGCCACTGGAATCCTGTTCTTTGCCTATGCCGCCTCCTTCTGGTTTGGAGCCTATCTGATCCGACAGAACGAGATGGAGTATACAGATGTATTTAAGTAAGTCAGATGGTTTAAATTGAAAGGGAAATCAATGTCTTGCCCATAACATTTTTTTCCTAATATTTTTTAGTCCACCTGAGGTGAAGGCTTAGAAAACTGATTGTATAGAAATTTATTTTGTAAGCAAATTTCTGAGCGTATCTCAAGTACCCCTCTTATGGGTGTAAGTCTTTAACAAATGGATTAACAAATTGAGAACATTCTATGCAATCTAATATTCCTCTTTCTTTATAAACAGGGTGTTCAGTGCCATTGTGTTTGGTGCCATGGCTCTGGGACAAGCCAGTGCTTTTGCTCCTGATGCTTCTAAAGCCAAAGTTTCTGCAGCCCATATATTCCATATGCTGAAAATGGAACCCAAAATTGACCCTTACTCTGAGGAGGGCAAGAAAGATGTAAGTTTTTCTGACAAAATTTTTGGAAGATAGCTATTGAAATATAATTTTCTGCTTTAATCAGTCAAATCAGATTTTTTAGAAATCAAATCATCTTTCAATGTGTTCATTACAAGGAAATTTTTTCCGTCTTTATTTTTTCAATTCACATGAGACACTAAGTTAGCTTTGCAGATCCAAGTGTATCAATAGTCTGTTAAATTTTCACAATTTTTGGAAAAAAACCCATTGTTTTAAGTGTTTTAACATTCTATTTTAAATTACTTTTTCATTTGTTTTCACTGTACACAGCAAGGTATGATTAAATGGTCTACAGTTTCAACAATGATTTTATTTCATTAAATATCTTACTCTTTTTGTAGATCACTGTACACAGTAAGGTCCGATTTGAGGGTCTACATTTCCGTTATCCCACGCGACCAGACGTGGAGGTGCTACAGGGTCTGACACTGGAAGTTAACCCCGGGGAGACGGTGGCTCTAGTGGGGGCCTCAGGGTGTGGCAAGAGTACCACAGTACAACTGATGGAACGCTTCTACGACCCTGAGGAAGGGGTAGTGGTAAGTAGGTCAAGGCCATTCAACACTTTCCTCTCTCTTTTTTAGGTCACCTTAGTAAACTCAGTGACCTATTGCTATCCGTTTTGGTCCGTCGTTGTGTGTCGTTCGTCATGCGTTAACATTTCAACATTTTCAGCTTCTTCTCTGAAACCGCTGAACCAACTTCAACCATCTGTGGGTGAAGGGGAACAAAAATTGTGAATTTCATGGTCTCTGCCCCCCTGGGGCTTGAGGGGTGGGGCCAAAACCACTAAAATAAATGCAATCTTTAAAAATCTTCTTCTTTACTCCTGGACATCAAGCAGTCAAACGTTGGGTATGATTGTAATCAGCATTGAGTCTTCTACCAAAATTGTGAAATTCATGGCCCCAGGGTCAGAGGTTCTAGTGCTAGGGCGGGGCTTTATTGATTATATAGTGAAAATGCATTATTTCTTTGAAAATCTTCTTCTCAACTCCTGAATATCAAATAAAATAACTAAGTATGCAGTTATGATGAGCGAGAGTGCATCTACCAAAATTATCAATTTTATGACCCCAGGGTCAGGGGTTGTGGTGTTAGGGAGGGGCAATATTGATTATATAGTGACAATGCATTATTCTTTGAAAATCTTCTTCTCTACTTTTGGGTATTAAATAAACTAAGTACATAGTTGTGATGAGCAAGAGTGCCTTTACCAAAATTGTGAATTTTATGGCCCCAGGGTCAGGGTTTCTGGTGTTAGGGCGGGGCTATATTGATTATATGGTGAAAATGCATTATTTCTATGAAAATCTTCTTCTCTGTTCTTAAGTATTAAATAAACTAATTAAATAATTAGTTCTGATGAGCAAGAGAGCCTCTTCAAAAATTGTGAATTTTATGGCCCCAGGGTCAGGGGAAATATGGTGTTAGCGTGGGGCTCTATAATGATTATATAGTGAAAATGCATTAATTCTTTGAAAAACTTCTTCTCTACTTCTGGGTATTAGATAAACCAACTAAGGAAATAGTTATGATGAGCAAGAGTGCTGCTACCAAAATTGTGAATTTTATGGCCCCAGGGTCAGGGGTTATGGTGTTAGGGTGTGGCTCTATAATGATTATATAGTGAAAATACATGACATCTATGAATTTTTTTTTCTCTACTCCTGGGTAATAAGCAGATGAACTACCTACATAGTTATGATGTGCAAGGGCTCTTCCAGAATTTCAAGGCCTCTGGGTCAGGGATACCAAAGAGGGGGGGGGGGGGCTCTACTTATAAACTGAAAATGAATTGTTTGAAATCTGCTCCTTGGTATTTATCAAACATTTTTGATAAGCAAGTGTGTCTTTTCAAAAGTTGTGCAATGTGTAGACCTAGGGTAAGGGGTTCATGTGTGGTAGGGGCACTTCTGATTATTGCTGAATATTACTGAATACTGTATAGGGGATTAATTTCACGGGTTGTAATTTTCACGTTTTTCTCTCATCTGACATGATCGCGGTTTCTTGAATTCGCGGAATTTGTATGTATAATAAAGGTTACCTCCCTTGTCTATATCCGTTTTATCCATACCATAGCTACATGTAAACGACATTAATCAGCGTTGTGTCTTTATCTCACGAACAGCAGGGTAGATTAATATAAAATAGTTAGATTTAATAAATAATTGACAATTAATTATAACCAGTGCAGTTATCAAAAAACGTCAAATTGCTTTCCTGTATGCTATATACACCCCATTATCTTCGATACAACGCAGCGAAAAACCACTGGACGGTAATAAATGTTAATGTGGGTCGCCAAAATAATATCCTTCCACATCTTCAGTAAGTTCCATAGTTAGTTTGAATGATTTTTTAAAACCAAAATGTAGATAAAAAAAACTAATATGCTCGATAATGCAGGTAACAAAGACACGTGGTAACATTAGTTACGCACGGGTAATCAAAACCCATGGCACACGTGTTTTGATTGAAGAAACATGTAGCGTTGGCAACTAAAAAAGGTTTTTAACAAATACAGGTTATTATCTGCCAATTAATTTGAATTAGATTAAAGCGTGATAATTAAAATAATTATATGACAGTAAGGTACTACTCATAATTACTGAAATGACCGAGATGTACTGCACGTACATGTATATATAAACCTATCGTAGTCTATTCTCAAATTTCCAAATAAAACATGGAAATTATTGAAAAATTATTCACTGTTTCTTAAATTCACGGATTTATTAACACCGTGAATATAGCGAATATTAACACCGCGAGTTATTTTCCCCCTACACAGTAGTTGAAATGCATTTTTTGTTCCCCTACCCTGCTTATGGGTATTAAGTAAACAAACTAAACAATTGTTAAGTGTATAGTTATGATTAACAATGGTGCCTCTTTCAAAATTGTGAATGCCATAGCATCTAGCTTAAAACATGAACCAAATTCAATCATTTGAAAGTTGTTGCATGATGCTCAGGTGACCTATAAGGCCCATGGGCCTCTTGTTAAAAAATCTTCTGCTACTTTTCCTTTGCTTCACGTACAGACCAGTAGAGCTACAGTCTCATCAGAGACTTTTGGTTTCAAAGTGTGTTAGATTGGTCCCAAATTTAAGGCACTTTGAAATTTTTTTTCAAAGTGCATAATTTTTCAAAGTGCATTGTAACAATGCCTCTTCCAATATTGTGAATTTCGTGGGTGTTAGGGTGGGGCTCTAATGATTATATAGTTAAAATGCATGAATACTTCGAAAATCTTTTCCATTACTCCTTCCAAAATCTTTTCCATTGCTCCTGGGTAATATGCCAATGATCTTAGTGTATATATTTATGATGAAGAAAGGTGCATCTAGCAAAATGGTTAATTTCATGCCCCCTGGGTCAGGGGTATGGTATGAAAATAAATTAATGGTATGAAATCTGCTCTGTGGTATTAATCAAATAAAATTTATGATAAAAATAATTTTGAAATATGTGGCCCCAGGGTCAGTGGTTCCTGTGGGGTGGGGTGCACAAATGGTTATAAATTTGAAATGCATTTTCTCTTTGTTACTCTGATCTACCTGTGGGTATCAAGTAACTAGAGTATGCATGCTAAGTGTATAATATTGATAAGCAATGGTGCCTCCTTCATTTTATTAAAGATATAAGCTTTATAATATATGTAATAAAACAGACAGAAAAGAAAATATGAAATCAGAAGAGGATATGTAAATGATAATCTCTATCCGTGAACTCCTACAAATATCATCTGACATTTAATTAATTAAGGGAATCCATTGGCAAACTCTGTATTCTTATTTCTGTAGCTGTTTGTATGTTGTTTAATGGTACTTGTATGAGAGATTGTTGGTATGAGTATAGAGCAGCCTGGAGGTTCCCTGTCACCTGTTGACAGATCCCCAAAATCTGCCACGATATGTCACTGTATTTTATAGATATAAGATGTCCCTGATCATAGTGAACTAGGGTCTGTAGATCATCTAGAGCTGTTTGTGCTCGCATTGTGTCTACATGTCTGTAGAACAAGATCTCTAGCATGTATAACAGTACCAAGGGTGGTACAAATAAAAAAGACCATTGGTTCTGTAGAGCAGACTGTTGTTCAGGTATCAATTCACTGATGTAATGGATTCCATTGTCAAGTCTGACATTCCATGCTACAGCGTGTCTCATCTTTGTAGACCAGGACTGTCCCCCTACAGCCTTTGTATACATCTCTAAATGTACATAGTTATACATCAGATATGGCTGTGCTAACTTGACCTTGATCATCTCTATTATAGATAAAGCTTCCATGTATCTAAGTGTCTTGTAATAATACATGGCTATGTATAGCATGTCTGTAATACAACCAAACTTGGCTACTAATTTCAGCATGTAACAGGACATTTTGTCAGCTCTATAACTCAGTTTGTTGTCAGGTGTGCAAGTTTCCATGTGTAATATAAAAGCAGTGCTCTGAAGGACTCTAGCGATCATGCTCTGTAGCATAATGACTTGATACTGTGTCAGGAGTGGTGAACCTACCATCTGTTCTATTGTATGTAGATATCTAATGCAGCTTTGTATGTCCAATTTCTGCATTATTTTATCACGTAGGGTTTCACCAAATAGATTTTCATCAAGCCGAGCCTCAGAAATCAGAGTATGATCATCTGTACAGATGGAGTTTCTGGGGTTATGTAGGACATCTATAATATAAGATCTAATGGAGGGACATTGTAGCAGGAATGTTAAACCCTTTTCATACAAATCTGACAGTCTTATAAATAATTGATGTTGTTTGATGCCATGAATTTTACTCAGAAACATGTTATTGCCAGGAATGAAAAAGTTAGGACAGACCCCCTCATACACCCATTTGAGGATGAGTTTAAAACAGACCCAGAAACCCCCCAGGAGATTTTGTGGACACCATTGAAGTATTGTATGTTGTTGAATCGCCCAGAAAATTGCCGTCTTCATGTGATAGGAACATAGTAATTTATCATCATCACCTATTCCATTGTTAATTATTTCTGTTAAGATCAATTTAAGTAAGCCGTAAGTTAAGAATTGACAGTGATTCATTACAAACACAAGTTTTTGTTCTGCTTGGGAGAAAGAAATTCTCCATTCATGATCTTCATGATTTCCTAGCTTATGTCCAATTGCTACAAAGTGACATCCATTTTTCACTATATCATCAACAACATGAGGCTGGGGCCATGAGTGACATTTGTCTATCCATTGGGAGGCAGAGGGAGGCCAAAAGTCACTGACAAAACAGTGGGCATAATCAATTTCTAGTATTCCAAATGTTCCGCTGACACAGGGTCCATGTTGAGTGGTGTTATAGGGTCGGTGAAATGCAGATAAAGTGATCTGTCTGTGCTTAGAACTAGATACATAATATCTGTTATTCATTCTAACACACGCTCTCTGGATTACTTTGGACCTGCTTGGTGACAGTAAATATAACAAAGTGAATCCTGGTGGACTATCAGAACAGTCACAGAGGATCAGTGTCTGTCTGTGTGTGTTGTAATACTGAGACTGATATAAGTCCCAGATCACACGGTGATTGTTTGGCCAGAACATAGTGTCTAAATCTGATCCTTCCAGTCTGAATCCTTCTCTGCGACTTCCACTCAGCATCTCTCTTAACTCATCACTTGTTTTCACTTGATTCATCACCATCTCCCTGATGTCCACCACATCTCTCCTCATGGCCACCTGTTGTGAGGTCCCAACTTTATGACACAGGCCCCCAAACACCGACTCTGATATGCGTTGTATGGCTTTAATACTGAAAATGATTAAAGTGGAATTTATATTCTTGTATAATTAATGTTTCAGTTTTGTAAATCTATAATATAGTTTTCATAATTTAGATAAGCTTAATAAATTATTATGTTTTATTAAAAAGAAATGTTGACATTGTATATTTTCTCTAAATTAAAAAAAAAAGAATTTTTAATTTCATACATGTAAATCATATAATAAAAAAAACTACCTCAACTGAATCAGTTATTTTTCAACTGAGTGAACTAAATCAATCATTTTTTTTTACTGTCAACAAATTACACTGATTAAAATGATTCATATGATTTAGGAATTGTTTTTAGAATTATAAATTTTTGTAATGAAAACTTACGTTTGTGAGCTTCTAATGGAGTCCATGTTCAGTGGCGTATATTCCTTTCTGCTGATGTGTAGGCTAGTGTGAAGTCACAGATTTAACCTCAGATGCAAAGTCTGGGTAGACAAGGAGCTTCCTCTCGATAGGTATTGGGGGTCAAGCTCAGACATCTACAATTCTAATTTGACAAGAGTAAATAATATTGTAGACGTATCTCAGTTATATTATGATGTGTAACTCGGCTAAGGAAATATGGAAACTTTCTTACTGAATCAAATTCAGTCAAAATGTTGAATTTCCTACTTACCCAATATAACTCAAGTTATCAATTTCGTTTCCTGCAGGTTTTATGGACTCCTGTTGCTTTCGATGAAATTTTCTGATACAGACTTGAAATTAATAACACTTGAACCATTTTAGCCTGCTAATCATTCAGTTGCACAACCAGCAGTTGTGTATATCAATCAAAAGAGATCGATTTCCAGTTATGCATTTGATGCGAATAATTCCAGTACACAGGTAGTAAATTGACCCAATTCAGGCAATAATTGATATTTTTATAAACCCTTATCGTGCTTATCGCGGCAACTTTACGTTTCAGTGCTGATCGCGGCAATAGTCGTTTTTTGAATATCGGAAATTCCAATTCCTTTTTAAGAATAAAAAACCCTTGTACAAACTATTTTTGTGTTGGTATTTTGTCATATCCGTTTTACACACCGAAACACTGTTTATAAACCCTGATTTCATTGGTTGAAAGTATAAAAGCTCATCAAAAAGACGCAGGTTGTGTTCCTTGTTTACCTCGGTTACAAAAATGGCGGAATGTATCTACACTGACGATTTATTCCTAAACAACGCTGAATAACCGCATTTATTTTAAATTATCTTGGTAATTTTGTAAAGAAATTGATTTTGAGGGATTTCAGTATGTTCGTTAAATTAATATTGTTACGTTTCACGAAATGTACCTGTGAAATTCGGGTTAACTCTTGTTTACAAGTTCGGAATAAATGGACATTGAACCCGATGTTTTTAAACTACGTAAATATTTGTCAATTAACAGTTAACGAAAGAAATGAACAATAATTGATTTAATGACTTTATTAATTTAACATGTATAATTTAATGACAAAGTGATGTATTTTGTATGTTTTATATGGGTACAACGTTATTAATTTATTAGGTAATTTTAATGGTCAAAACTCGCTAACTTATTGATTACATTGATTATGACGTAATAGGTATCTGATTGTGTCTTACGTCATCATAACAACTTTTGTCTATATAAACCAGCTGTTTTTGGTTTAGACTTCAGTCGGCTGTGGGGAGCGACTCGGAGCACACAGCCTTCCCTGGTAAGGGAAAAGTGACCTAAGTCACTTTGGGGAACGACTCCGTATACTTCGGTTATAAGACGGTACCAAGTCTATGTATACGAAATCATTAAAGGGAACCAAGTTATTGGGAACGTCCTGGATTGACCATCGGTTGGTCACCTTTTTGTTAACCAAATAACGTTGTACCAACCAAGTTACAGTGTACCATTTTGTGTGTTTATAAGTGAACCATTTGATCGTCTTAATAAATGTTATAAACTTTTAACAAGTGTTATTCCT